>JAWRVF010001832.1:0-39917 GCA_036785485.1 Physcomitrellopsis africana | reverse complement strand
ATATGAAGTGAAGAAATTGATGTTGAACTTACCCGATCCTCAAATATTGATTCAAGCAATAGACTTTGTGGTGAAGTGTGATAATCGGCTTTTCAAATTTAGATCTGAAAGTCATACAAGAGAACCTCAGCGACATTATAATTCAGTGGCAGCACCAATGACTTCTCAATATGTACCTTTAGAAGTCGAGGACATGCAAATTGATGTTATACGTTTCAAGCCACTTACTAAACAAGAAAAGACTCGACGTTGTCAAGAAGGATTATGCTTGTATTGTGGAGAATCTAAACACACTGCTCAAAATTGTCCAAAGAAACGACGCAATCACAAGATGATGAGTACGACAATCAAAGAAGACAATATGTTGGAAAACGAGTTTGTCCAGCCACAATAAGGACTGTGCGGCTGGGATCTTATACAATTTCTAATGAAGGTCCTATCCTCTCCTCACAACCATCTCCTTATTTTATAATAGATGTGTATTTAGGACCTAATAATTACAAAGCCTCTGCTTTAATAGATTTGGGAGCCTCGGCTTGTTTTTTAGATGAAGAATTTGTTAAAAGCCATAGAATACAGATAATACAAAAATCTAAACCCGTACATGTAGAAGTCATAGATGGTCATCCTTTATCTTCTGGAGATGTTATTCATGAAACACTTCCTTTAGATGTAGTAGTAAATGGGTATTATGGTTGCGTAATTTTTAACATAATTAGATCTCCCTCTATTCCAGTTATTCTTGGTCTATCATGGTTAGAAAAACACAACCCTCGAATAGATTGGATTTCTCGTATTCTTAATTTTTTTAAAAGTATAGCTAACAATATAATTAATCAAGTAAGAAATCACAAGTCTAGTAGAATTAGACCTGCGTTTGTAGGTGCAAGAGCTTTCTTGTACGCTGCAGAAGAAGGATCACTTTTTGTCATTTATGCTACACCTATTTCCAACAATAGAAAGACTTCAAGTAGCATTCCAAGTCAGTATCAAGATTATCAAGACATTTTTGAGAAAAAGAATGCAGATATTCTTCCAGAGCATCATCCATATGATTGTTCAATCGACCTTAAAGAAGGAACTCAGCCACCATTTGGACCAATCTACAGTTTATCACAAGATGAATTGGCTGAATTCAAGGCATATATTTACAAGAATTTGGCCAAGAATTTCATACGCCATTCTAAATCTCCAACAGGAGCTCCAATTCTATTTGTGAAGAAAAAAAATGGATCATTGCGGATGTGTGTTGACTATCGAGGACTCAACAAGATCACAATCAAGAACAGATATCCATTACCTCTAATATCAAGACTCCTCGACTAGTTGAATCAAGCTAAAATCTATACAAAAATAGATCTAAGAGGAGCATATAATCTAGTACGCATCAAAGAAGAAGATGAATGGAAAACTACTTTTTGAACCAGGTATGGACATTTTGAATATAATGTCATGCCTTTTGGACTTACGAATGCACTAGTTGCTTTTCAACATTTCATGAATGATGTTTTTTGTGAGTTCTTAGACAATTTTGTCGTCTGCTACCTAGATGACATTTTGATCTATTCTAAGAACGTAGAAGAACATGAAATACATGTTCGTCAAGTATTACAAAAACTTAGAGATGCGGGATTGTACGCCAAGATAGAAAAGTGTGTATTTCACACTACTCAAGTTGATTTCTTAGGATACATCATTTCAAATGATGGTCTCATGATGGATCTTAAGAAAGTCGAAACAATCATAAATTGGAAGATTCCAAAGACAATAAGAGATGTCCAATGTTTTTTGGGATTCGCCAATTATTATCGGATCTTCATCAAAGACTTCTCTCGTGTTGCGGCTCCACTTACATGTTTGACTTGTAAAGACAAACTCCAATGGAATCAAGAAGCGGAAGCAGTATTTGAAGCTTTGAAGACATTGTTTGTTTCTGCACCAATCTTGTATCGTGTAGATTTTTCCAAGGCATTTTTTATGGAAACAAACGCATCAGACTTTGCCTTGGGTGCGGTTTTGTCACAAATGGGAACAGATGACAAACTTCATCCAATAGCTTTTCATTCAAGAAAATTCTCAACAGCCAAGATCAATTATGAGATCCATGACAAAGAACTTTTTGCAATCGTGGATTCTTTTCAAGAATGGCATCATTATCTAGAAGGCGCTTCAAATCTAGTCATCGTGTATACGGATCACAAGAACCTCGAGTATTTCATGTCGACACGCGTGTTGAATTGTCGTCAAGCTCATTGGAGCATGTCTTTGTCAAGATTCGAATTCATTATCACTTATCGACTAGGAAAACAACAAGGTTTGTCTGATGCACTTTCTAAACGTTCTTATTTTGCACCAACAGAAGAAGATGCAGCTTTTGAGCAACAAAAAATAGTTTTCTTGAAACCAGATCAATTTTATCTTCGAGCAATAAAATCAACATTGACTGTTGATTCAACTTTTCTCAAGCAAATTCGATCAAGTATGTCCTCAAACCCTCTTGTTCATGATATCAAGAATAATTCTTCCAAGTCTCATAATGCTTTTAAATTCGAGTTCAAGAACAATCTGCTATATTTTGAAGGACGTCTATATGTTCCAAAAAGAGAAGCACGTTTACGTGTTTTTCAAGCACGTCATGATTTTCCAATGGCAAGACATTTTGGATACAACAAGACTTTGGAACTTATATTAAGAGATTTTTGGTGGCCTCAAATGTGGAAGGCAGTCAAAGACTTTGTACAATCATATGATATCTGCTCAAGATCAAAGACTCCTCGTCATCGACCTTTTGGGCTTCTTCAGCCATTACCTATTCCAAAACAACCATGGTCTTCTGTTTCTATGGATTTCATCACAGATCTTCCAAGCTCAAGATCTTATGATTCTATATTTGTGATAGTAGATCGGTTCACCAAGATGGCACATTTTGTGCCATGCACAAAATCTATCACAGGTGAAGAAACAGCTAAGCTTTTCATTGATAATATCTATCGCTATCATGGGTAACCTAAGGATATTATATCAGATAGGAGAATTCAATTTGTGTCAAGATTTTAGAGAATCCTTTTTAAGATCTTAAAAGTGGACATAAAGTTATTTTCAGCTTTTCATCCTCAAATTGATGGACAAACAGAGCACGTGAACTAAGTCTTGGAGCAATATTTAAGGTGTACCATCAACTACCAATAAGATAATTGGATAGCTCTTCTGCCATTGGTAGAATTTGCTTATAATAATACGATACATTCTTCTACGCAACAAACACCTTTCTTTGCCAATTATGGTTATCACCCACGACTTGATGCTTTTGACTTTTCAAAAGTTGATAATCTAGCAGCAGAAGATTTGGCAAATCGTTTGTCAGAGCTACATGCAATAATGAAGGTGCAATTAAAAGAAGCTCAAGAACGACAAAAAACAAATGCAGATGCATATCGCAAGGAACAACCACAATTCATCATAGGAGACAAGGTATGATTATTTCGTCGTAATATCAAGACTACTCGTCCTTGTGATAAGTTGGACTATCGTAGGCTTGGACCTTTTTCTATTTTTGAATAAATCAATCCAGTTGCATATTGATTACACCTACCGGAGTCCATGAAGATCCATCCTGTATTCTACGTGTCACTATTCGAGCCATACAAGATAGTGGACATGCAAGAAAGAAGACAAATACCACCGCCTCCTGTAGAAGTGGACAACAATGAAGAATTTGAGGTTGAAGAGAGTTTAGATTCAAGGCGGCGCCGAAATCGATTGGAATATCTTGTGCATTGGCGCGGATATGATATTAGTGAATGCATATGGGAGCCATCAAAGAATCTAACAAATACATCAATAAAAGTTAATACATTTCATTGACGACATCCATCAAAACCAAGATAAATACTTAAGAAAATCTTCGTTATAAAGCAAGGCAGGTTCTATAGAGGTTTCATCCTACCTTGTATCATTGTTTGTCATTAGATTTTGTTTGTGCTAAAGAGATGGAGGATCAACAACCAGCGAATTCAGCTCAAGAGCCATCATTTGCTGATTTACCGGACGAGACATTACGACTATCACAACCTTCAAGACGACGGAATAGAGATGAAGACCCTCAAGAATGACATGTCCTTCCTTGGATTGATGGCAAAATACAACGTGTTTGGTATCACAACCTTGGAAGAGACTCTCGATGTTTGGTGATACTTTTAGAGGTAGGAACTACTCTTGATGGTGTTCCTAATGTTTTCTTTGAAGGAAGTTATGAAGGCCTCAATAATGATCAAATAACAGGGTGGTCCTCTCGCCCTGGTATGGGACATTATCGATGGCTGAAAGGACCTATCAACTACCTTTGAAGGGAACAAAGATCTGAGTATGTGGCAAGCACAATTCGACGTATTTTGGACTTTCTCAACATGTAATCACCGCTCCTCGTGGAACTCGTCCCTAGAAGGGGAGATAATGTCACGGACATAAGATTTACTCCAGTAAATTATCTAAGTAATAATAGACCAATAGAAGTAGGTAAAATAAGTTAATAGAGAAGCTTCCTAGAAGCTTCATAGATACGAAATCACCTTTATACATGTCTATAGGTGATTGGTAGGTTAGAAACTTGGTCAACAAGATAGCCACATGGCGCACATGTTGGTAGCTTGTAGAACAAGCTAGCCATGTGTCACACATTTTGGTAGCTTGTGGAACAAGCCAAGTACGTGGCGCACATGTGAGAAACTTGTCGTGCAAGTTTGACACGTGTCTTGCAAATTAGACACGTGTATGAGGTCCTGTAGAATATCGCCACGTAGCTCTTAGTTAGATAGTATTTATAGAGGCAAGAGTGAAGCCCTCTTCATTCTTGTCAACTCCTTTCTTGATCCTAGTCTAGTTTCAAGAGTCCTCATGTTTCCAGTCTTTGGCAATAGCCATTCCAGTTTTCTTTTGAATATACATACTTTCTTATTTTATTTTGTGACTTTACTTTGACACATTTTTTATTAGATTATACATCTTTTTCTAGTTCATATCCTTGACATTCATCTACATGGATGGCCTAACTATTCCTTTTTATACTAAAAATCCCTTTTTAATTCTTTTTTAATAAAATTTATATAATATGTATTTTAAACATCAAATAAAAAAAAATAAAAAATAAAATCTCAAGGATCATTAATATCTAATAAAGGTGATTTAAAATATATAAAGTTATTATTAATATAAAGTCAACCTCAAATGCCCCTATCAAAAGAAATTAAGGTTGTATAAATCTCAATAATAACCTTTTTAATGGATCCCTTCTAAACTAATAATCTAACTATACTTTGTAATTAATAAAAATCCACTAATATGGCTTTCATTTAGCTGTGTAATAAATTATATATTAAATATATATGTATAATATTTTTACATAGTAGCCAAATCACAATACAACAATAGTGACTAGACTAGAAGTGCCTTGTAGATAGTGATGCCATTTTTGAAAAGAATCCACAATTGTAAATAGTTCTTTATTATAGATTTTATTGTTGATCTTTGTTGCTAAAAATTTCTTAGAATAGAAAGCTATTGGATGGAATTTGTCATTTGCTCCCATTTGTGACAATTTCACACTTAAAGCAAAGTCTAATGCATATATTTTCATAAAAAATGCCTTAAAAAAGTCGATGCTATATAAGATTGGTGCAAACCAATCTATCTTCAAACCTTTAGATGATGCTTTTGCTTCTTTATGTTAGGGACATATACTTCAAAAGTTCTTAAAACCTTCTAGAATATTCTAGAGCTTCTTGAGTTAGTGAAAGTTTGTTGAGAAGCTTTCTAGTTGGTGAAAGTTTGTTGAGAAGCGTCCTAGTTGGTGAAAGTAGCTCAAGAAGCTTCCTAGTTAATAGAAGGAGCTCAAGAAGCTTTCCAATTGGTAGAAGCTACTTGAAAAGCTTCTTAGTTTGATGGAAGTCGCTTAAGAGCATCCTAGACAAGAGTATATATAAGAATCAAGGCTGAAGAGTTCTTTAGTCTTGACAATACATCTCTTGGAGTTCTAACTTACTTCTTTTCGTGTTGTATGTGTACTCATCTAGTTTATTCAAGTTCTTGTTGGTTTTTTCTTAAAACCTTGTTTTAATTCAAGTTTCTTGTTCTATATTCTTGTGTCTTTGATCATTTGTCAAGAGTGACCTCATCTTTAGTATCAAAGTTAGATCTTTCTTACTAAAGAGTGGATTATCCCTCTACTCAAAGGTATACTAGTGCTTTAGAGGTTGCGGATTATCTTCCTCTAAACTCATATTTTCTTCATCACAATATTAGAGCTTTGTCCTTCTTGTGAAAAAATAGATTACCTCTCTCTTTGAAGGTCTAAAAATATTTTAGAGATTGCGGATTATCCTCCTCTAAAGTGATATTCTCTTTTTATAGATTCATTTCTTCTTTCTCTCAGAATGGTTGGAGGTCAAGACATTAGTATGACCAAATCTTCCAAGTCCAAGTTAGATACTATTATAACTGCTCTTATTATTTTATCTGCTAGAAGTTTTGTAATAACCAAACTCTTAGGATGCAATACTATCTATGCTATGCCAAAAAAATTCACATATTAAATAATGTAAGGAGTCTCGAATTAATCTTTTGGAAAAATATGATGGTACAAGTTCAAAGTTTTAAGGATTTGTCAACAAAATTTGATTAATAACAGTCCTATAATCTGATATTTATTTGACAGAAGAATCACAAGTTGGATTGGTTGGCACTTTATTTATGGAGCAAGCATTATTATGGTTTGTTCTCTTATTTGAAAAGAGATCACCAATTTTGAGTAACTTTGAAATTTTTGTGGAAGCATTTGCAAAAGCATTTGAAGAATATAATAAGACTCATTGAGCAACAGCTAAGATCCAAATATTGCATCAAGGAGCATGCTTTGTATCAATCTATATATCCAATTTTAGGCAATTAGCATGCAACTTCAATTGAGATGAAGAAGTCCTAATGAATCAATTCTATTGGAGACTAAGAGATGATGTGAAGGATTTATAATCATCATTTTTAGATCCACAATTGTTCAATGAAGCCATTAGTGAAGCCATAAAATATAATAATTGATTATTTCAATGTCGTCAAGATCAATGTTTATAGGCTTCAATAAGACAATATATAATTTGACATACTCATGCTACATCAATAAGCATTTTGAATTCATACTCAGAAGTAAAAGATATGCAATTTAATATAATATGTTTAAATCTCTTAGTCCACAAGAAAAGAAGTGTTAGATGGAAGAAGGTCTATGTCTATATTATGGTGAGGAAGGCCATAAGATTGATAATTGTCCTAAGAAACAAAATTGACAAATTATCAAAATTAAATGTACAATTATTCAAAAAAATAGTGATATTCAGCCATAGTAGGGACCGTGCAATTGCATAATCCAATATTACAAAATTATTCAGATTCCTCTCTTTCTGCTCAACTTTCTTGTTGTTTAATAATTCCTTTGTATTTTGGCCTTCAAAAGCTTTAGACAATCGCCTTATTGGATTCAAAGACATGTGCTTGTTTTATAAATGAGGCATTTACTAAGCTTCATAAAATTCTTTTAGTATAGAAATCCAAACCTATTCATGTAGAGATAATAGATGGATGACCTTTATCTTTTAGTAGTATCACCGATGAAACCATACTTTTAGAAGTATTATTTAAAGATTATAGAAGCCAATTTGTGTTCAACGTTATTAAAATTCCTTCAAATCTTATTATTCTTAGACAATCTTGGTTAGAAAAGTATAATCCATCTTTAAATTGGAGGTTGCAAAGAATAATATTTTTGATAGAAATCTCTATAATTTTTTTAAATAAAAATCCACAAATTAATAAGCCTTTATTTGTTGGAGTAAGGACTTTTATAAGATTGGCCACAAAAGGTACACTATTTTTTATTTATGCAACTATAATAAAAAAAGATATAAATTCATTGACAAATATTTTATAATAATATAGTAAATTTTAAGATATTTTTTAGGAGAAAAATATTGATATATTGCCAGAACACCAACCATACAATTGTGATATAGATCTTAAGGAAGGAATACAACCACCTTTTAGCCCAATCTATAATCTTTTTCAAAATGAATTTTCAGTGTTGAAGGATTATATTGATGAAAATCTTGCAAAGAACTTCATCAGGCATTCAAAGTCTCAAATAAATGTACCTATATTTTTTTTAAAGAAAAAAGATGGTTCTTTGCATATGTACATTGATTATTGAAGATTGAATAAGATAATAGTGAAGAATTATTATCCACTGCTGTTAATCTCAGGACTTTTGGAACAACTTGGCCAAGCCAAGATCTATACTAAAATAGATCTTTGTGGAGTATACAACTTGGAATGGATCAAAGAAGGACATAAATGAAAGACCACATTTTAGACAAGATATGGACATTTTGAATATAATGTCATATCTTTTGGACTAACAAATATATCCACTATCTTTTAGCATTTAATAAATGATATCTTTTGAAAGTATCTAGACAAGTTTATAGTGATTTATCTTGATGACATCTTGATCTATCCAAAAAATTTGGAAGAATATAAGAGGCATATCAAGTTGATATTATAAAAGCAGAAAGATGCAAGTTTATATGCCAAAGTAAAAAAAATATATATTTTATCAACCTAAGATGGAATTTTTGGTATACATTATATCTATTGAGGATTTGATGATAGATTCCAAGAAGGTAGAGGTGATTATGTAATGGACAATTTTAAAGATTGTAAGAGACATACAATATTTTTTTAGATTTGTTAATTTGTATTAGATCTTCATCAAAAATTACTCTCAAGTTTTTATTTTTTTTATTTGATTGATTTATAAGAATAAGTTAGAATGGAGGCCTCAAGCAAAGAAGGCATTCCAAGACCTCAAGATGGTGTTTACTACAATCTCAATCTTGATACATCTAAATTTTACAAAAATATTCTATATAGAGACTAATACTTTGGATTTTGTACTAAAGGCCGTACTTTCACAAATGGGTATAGACGATAAACTCTATCCTATTGTATTTTATTTTTAAAAAAATTTTATTACTGAAATTAATTATAAAATCTATAATAAGAAGTTTTTTGCTATTATGGATTCTTTTGAAAAATGGCATTATTTTCTTGAAGGAACAATACATCTTGTGACTATATATATAATTTAAAAGAACTTAGAATATTTTATGTCAGCTTGGATTCTTAATTGCCACCAAGTTCAATAGAATATATCGAATTTGTGATTTAATTTTGTTATCACTTATCAACGTGAGAAGCAACAAGGATTGTCCAATATTTTATTAAGAAGATCATATTTTAAATCAAGGATAAGAGAGGTAGCATTTCATCAATAATTTGCAACTTTATTAAAATCAGAGCAATTTCATCTTTGTACTACTATTATATCAATACCCATTGATTTTAGTTTTTTCAATAAGGTGTATATTACAACCACTAATGATATTTTGGCCTTTGATATCAAGCATCGCTTGAAAAAAAATACTAACAAGTTCAAGCTTAAGAAAGACCTTTTATACTTTAAAGAACATTTATATATCTCAAAAGGGCCAACACAACTATATGTTCTCCAATCTCACCATGATTTTTCAATTGCAGGTCATTTTAGATTTAAGAAGACTTTAGAACTTATTTCTTGAGATTTTTAGTAGTTTCAAATGTGGAAGGCGATGAAGGACTTTGTACTTTCTTGCAACATCTTTTCAAGGTCCAAAAATCCTCGACATTACCTTTATAGACTCTTACAACCCTTGTTTGTTCCAAGATGGTTATGGTCTTCTATCTCGATGGATTTCATCATGGATCTACCACCATCCAATTCATTGGATATCATCCTTGTAGTGATTGATCAACTTACAAAGATAATTCATTTTATTTCTTATAAGAAGACTATGTCTAGTGAAGAAATGGCAAGGCTCTTTTTTGACAATATATATTAATATTATGACCTACTACATGATATCGTATTCGATTAAGGATCCTAATTCATATCTAAGCTTTGGAGATGTCTTTTTGAAATATTAAAGGTGGACATTAAACTATCTTTGGCTTTCTACCTTCAAACTGATTGCCAAATAGAATAAGTTAACCAAATTTTGGAAAAATATTTATGATGTAGCATCAACTATCAATAAGACAATTGGATCTTGTATCTACCATTAGCAAAGTTTATATATAATAATATTGTTCATGCATCAACTCCGCAATCATCATTTTATTTCAATTATAAATATCATCTAAAACTTGATCTATGAAATATGCTAAAGAACAATAATCTAGCAACTAAAGGATTTGCAAGGCATCTATCGCAATACGAAACAACCTTAAAGCTTCAATTGCAAGCAATTCAAGATGCTTATAAGACATCTGTAAATAAATTCAAAAATCAACCACTTGCTTTTTATATTGGAGATAAAGTATGGTTTCTTTGATGGAGCATCAAGACCAAGCGCCTATGCAATAAGTTAGACTATTGAAGGTTAGAACCATTTTCTATCTAGAAGCAAATTAATTTAGTGGCATATCGCTTAGAATTACCATCTTCTATGAAGGTACATCTAGTTTTTTATGTCTTTCTTTTAGAATCTTGTAGAAAGTTACATATTCTAAAAAGAATACAACAATTATTGCCTAGTATCGAAATATAAGACTATAAAGAATACAAGATTGAAAAGATATTTGATTCACGGTAAAGATGGGACAAATTAAAATATCTTATTCATTGATGGGACTATGATATTAATGAGCGTATATAGAAACCAACCAAAAATCTTGCCAATGTGCCTCAAAAGATACAAGAATTTCATTAACTCTGTCTCTACAAATCCAAGCATATTTGATGATAATTTCTTGGTGAAGATTGGATCCAAGGAATATTCATAAGAGAGGGAGAGTTAAACTAAAGCCTTCATAAGTATATAATCATATGTTTCAAGATAGAATAGAGTGATAGAAGCTAATCAGTTAGTATGTCAAACCTTCAAATGTTGTCGGAACAAGATTTAGAAGATTCACTTGCTATGTAAGCTTTGAACAAACCAATGCAATTTTCACAACCTTCAATTGAGCAAAGTGAGAATGATATATTTCAGCGCCAAATATGACTTCAATTGGAGCCATTAGGAGTAAGATCCAACCATGTAAGTTTCAATTCTAATGCTCAAGTTTTAGTGATATTGCTTGAGCTTAGAAAGATAAATCATATTAATCCTGAAATCTTATTTGGAAGATGTTTTGAAGGCTGCAATAAAAATTAAATCCTTAGATCAAATGTTTTAACAATGGAAGTACTAGCTTAAGACTATAGGTGATTTTTTTGAAGACCAATAGAATCTATTGCCCAAGAATGGAGAGCAAAATACATAGCTTCATGAGTGTAGTGTATCCTTGATTTTTTATGTATATAGAAAGACTTTCAAAGGAATGAGCTCCTCTTGGAACTTGTCACTAGAGAAGGAGGTGATATTAGAAACATATACTTTGGAAATTCACAAGACCTTGTAAAACATTCTAGAGCTTCTTGAATTAATGAAAGTTGATTGACAAGCTTCTTAAGTGACATTTCTTGTATTATATCAATAAAATGTCTCTAGTGGAATGTGTTGTATGCAGAATTATTTGCAACTATTTTTCCAGACAATGATTTCTATTCTTTGCTCAAAACTACATTGCAATGGAAGTACATGTTTTTAAGAAGCATATTCTACTCGATGTTTGTAGGTAGATCCACCACGATTCAAATGAGAACCATGTGGTGACGCTTGATGGAATTGACATGTGCCCAAGTTTAGATGAGAAGGTGGTCTCAAAAACTCTTGCGTATCTTGGCATTACATTTTTACATCTTAGTTTCTTGTTGTCATGTATTATAATATTACATCCTAATTGTTTATTTTATTTATTTCAAATATTGGAGTCCAAGGCCATAGCTAGATATAATGAATACAAATATTGGTTTTAATTTTTTTTCCTTATCTTAAGTGGTTCTTATTCATATGGATGTATTTACTGAATTAGTTCTTTGTATTACATTGCATCTAGATTAGTTTTAGTCTCTAGCAACTATTTTTCATAATTTTATGCAATAAGATTTATTAATTTAATTATGATTTATTTTAGAGTCTATTGTTTGGAAGGCTAATTAATCTTTATGTTGAATTTATTACATAAAACTTAAAAATAAAGTAATAAATAAGAGTCTAACTATTTGATTTACTTTCATTTTTTACAAGGTTGAAGTAGGTAGCGAAGAGATACGCTTATGCTGGGATGATGTTTAGCTTCAAAGAAATATGAAATGATTTAAAATCCCATTTTGGCTGTTTAAGGTGGAACTTACCTTTGTAATGAAGGTTTTGCAAATAAAAAGTAGTTGCAAAAACAACCATTTACTAACACTAAATCATCATGGAAGATTGGAGCAGGATAATTGAGAGGCATGTTGATGTTGGAATGATGTTTGATTTATAGAAGGTACAAAATAATTTGAAATCTTATTTTGATTGTTGGAGGGCACTCAAATGGGTGTCACCTTATCCCACATCCCAACACATCAAAACTTGCATATATAGCATCCATAATTTGTTTTATAATCCAAGTGCATTTGAGGGACGGTGGAGGCAATGATGACTAAGCTTTCTCACAAGGACTTGGATTAATATAAGACCATTTGGTAGCTGCAAATGAGTTATAAAGTGGAAGCACAGTTGTCACCCCATCCCATATCTCAATAAGGAATCCAAATGGAATTGATGGAGGTGGAAGCCAAGTTCAAAGGCCAAATTTTCTCAGGAGCACTCGAAGCAACATAAAACCATTTGGAGGCTACAAATGAGCTTCAAAGTGAAAGTACCGCTGCCACTCATGTTACGGGCTCTATAGAGATGTACATGATATTTTGGGCTTGACTAAGAGGGTGTGGACTTGTTTAGTAGGTGACTACTATACATGAATATCTATTATTATACTGAAATATGCAATAATAAGGATGGCATGTTGCTACCAAGATGTGCTCGAGGGAAGAGATTTTTAGAGATTTCATCTCATTGCCCTTACTATTACTGATAGGAATTGAAGCTATGACATGAAACTAAACATGTTGTAAGTACACTTTGTTTAGGGTGATTTTTTCTTTGTCTGAGCGACTGAAAGAGGGAGTTACCGTGCTAGCCGGATATAAGAGAAGCATGCAAATCAAAGGACAAAACAATTATGTGGGTGGAGGCGGAGCATATACCTATAGGCCGACGGATCCTATCTCAGCTTAGTCCATCATCGACCCTCATCCAAGCAAGGCTTTCTGTGAATATCTCCGACCAACACATGCCATAGCAAGGAGCCCAAAATATAGAATTCCCCTGCAACCAAACCTTACACTCGCTGTTTCCTTTGATTATACCGCCCTTTGACCATCCAATCCGGTGTCATTAGTAAACAAACAACGATATAATTGAAAAAACATAAATCGGAGAAAAAAAAAATATTAAAAAATATAAGAAAAAATATAAATATAAATATAAATAAATAAATAATATATATGTACATATAGATAAATAAATAAATAAACAAAATGATCTAAGAAAAATTTGGTATCAATCACCACCATTTTCCTAATCTCATATAGTATGAAATGGTCCTAACCAAGTGTTGATGACAAAAAAGGTGCACGAGTGTGAATGCACTTCAATTTGAACTCATCAAATACCACTTTTAGCCTCATCACATGCAAGATATTCCTTCCAGTTCCTGCTTTCATATGCACATACACTAACTAGCTCTCTTAGAATTTACAGCCTCAGAATCATTAGATTGTGCCATAACTTTCATCAAAAGTTTTTAGTACTGATAGTATAAATAAACAGTCACTTGTCAACACCAATAGTGTAATACAAAACTGATGTCTTGAAAATACAAAAATCATCATGACCTAAGAGTATTCAACATCATATCTAGTCCTTCAGAGTTATAATTTACCTTCTGCAATTTGAAGGATGGTGGTTTTCTTTTCTTGCTAGCTCAAGGCAACCACTAAAGGATATTTATCCAAAGTATCATCAATCCCTCCTGCAGACCAACAAGCTATATCAGTCATCAATCCAATCTGAGAGATTGTTCTTATCTGAGAACCACTGATCTAGCTTTAAAACAAGATTGCTAAGAGAAAAAAAGTCGCTTCTTTATTTTTGCAACTTCAACTATACGGCTGTGAAACAGACTTCAATGGTCTTTTTCACTCATGGATTCAGAGATCAATATCTGGTGTCATCGTGTGCCTCAGCTATACCCAAAAAGGAAAACCTGACATCTGATGCACCTTGGACATCAACTCAATCTGCACATACATCCACCAATCACCAAAACTAACCATATACATTAGAATCATGCACTGTAATAATACTCATTCACTCAGCATGCCATAATAATTATTGTTTTCACTCACTTTTAGCTACCTTAATTTTGAAGGTTGGAGGCGGCTACTCGGCGAGCTAATTATTAGATTTTTTTTTATTTTTGTTCCTTTTTCTTAAAAGGCTTTTAATTATCAAATTGATTTTTTTTTTTTTCCTGGATGTTGAAGAAGAAAATTTGGCAATTCCAAATATAATAGCATTAAAGCATATTGTTAATTAGTTTTTCATCTCAATGGATCTCATTAGCATTCTAGTTCTCTCTAAACATTACTCGGCAGCTTAAGTGTTGAAATCATTTAGGTTGGATGTACAAACAAATATGAAGCAAAGAATAACTAAACACCGTAAAATGTATTAAGTATCAGTAATATTTTTAGAATTCATGACCTGTTACAAGTATATTCTTGAAATCTCTTTGTCATTCAATTCACAAAGAACATCTTGGTCTATAATTTGAAGGCAAGCAGTCTGTAAAGCATAGTGTCGACCTACATTTTGTTTAGGCAAGGATTATTCACCTCCTCAGCCATTGACTTTTCTGAAGACCATCTCTTCCTTCCGTAGAAGAGAACAAGAAGGACTCTTGTAAGATTGAGTCTAAATTAGTGTCTGCTGACGAAATGCTTTGAAACTGTTCACCCATTGTATTTTCATCTAACTCAAGCAAGAATGGCACTCTAACTTTATCTTCTATGAGGCTCTCGAATGGAAGAGGTGAAGGTAGAAGTCTCTCTTTTCTTGTCGATATCGTGAGTGAGACTCCTTTGGCATAGACTTTTTAATTTCTTGTGCCTACGGTGAGGAATCAAGGATGAAGGATGTTAGATAGAACAATCACACATTGCTTAACAACCAAAAAAGACCAATCTCAATTCCTATCAGGAAGGACAATGAGATGAAACAAAAATCTCTTCCATCGAGCACATCCTGGTAGCAATATTCCATCCTTATTATTGCACATTTTAGTGTATAATAGTAATTAGAGGTACAGTATCTTACGTTTCCCTGTTCCGTTGCCCCTTCTACATGCCGGAGAGTCAAATTCAGGTGCCTAGGTATAGTAGTCGCCTATTGAACAAGTCCACATCGTCTCAGCCAAGACAATACTTGAGAGTCAGCTTTCTTTGTGAGAATTACAAACCCTTCAAAATAGCGTCAAGCAGAAGAACAACAGAGATTATGAATAGTGCATAAACACGTAAATAGTAAATGTGTGAACAGTGAACGTATATTCATTCCACGTCTCTATGAGAAAATAATCTCATCAATTACCATGAAATGAATATACAGAAGACATTAAGAGCAGTAATAAAAAATACACACATAATTTACTCTTGGTTTTTAAATGACCTTACTCGTCTCAACCTACGACATGAAGCGCAGTTTCAAGCATGAACTAAACACATAATATTGATTAAATTAGAACTATAAACTATTGAAATATGACCATGAGACTTATGATTTTTAATGGCTGTGTACTAAATAAAAAATTTATACGAATCATAAAGTAGCCGCAGAGAACAAAATTAAACAGATCGCAATTAGCTCAAATCGGTCAAGGCAGATTCAATCTAATCATTGGAAGAAAATTGACATGCAGAAGCGTTGGAGGATCTTACCATAGAAAAAATAGTAAAATAAGAAATGAACATGATACGGAAACAAGAATACAAATGGTGTTAAAAACGAAAATTGCTGCAACAAAGGTCCCTTAGCGCCAATACATAAGTGAATTTGCAGCAATAAATAAAACTGATCCTAAATCCTAAATCCTAAATCCTAAACAAGGAAATGAGATCTACGTTAACGCAAACAACATCAAAGTAAACAGACCATTTGATACAAGTAAACAAAAAAAGAAACCTTGAACTAATGCGATAAGTTCAAAAAGCAGCACAAAATAAAGTCCAAGGATAATAAAAGCTTACACAGTACATGCAATCCGTTTATATACAAGAAATCAGCAATGCAGAATACTAGGTGTAAGAAAAAATGAAAATAAATGACAAAAATTCTACAGATGTGGCACCATGAAGCACTGCAAATAGTAGATCCCAGAAGCAAACTCTGAATATTTACATGGCCAAATTCTAGGAACAATAGACAGAAAAAGTGTCAATAAAGATTTGAGACTAATATTCATCCATTAATACTCTTTTTCATCCAATATCGTGGGCTGATGATGGCAGGTTTAAGAAGCTTCTTATTACATTCAAAGTTGTGAGCTGATTGATGAGAGGTTCAAGAAGCTTCTCTACTTTTAATCTTAACTCCTTCTATAACTACTCTTGTCACCACGTTTAGGGATAGGCATGGTGGAGCTGGTGTCTCAGTAGAAGATTCATTGGACTGTCCAAATTTGGACTCAAATACTAGGCTTGGAAAAGTAGAGTTCTGAATTTATATATTTTTTTTCTACTAGATGAGTGGTAATTCTATACACAATGGACCTTGTGCCTTTTCGGCAATAAATTACAATTAATCTTTATCAATTGCCACTACACACATGAGCTGATCATCCACATTTGCAACAGTCATTATGGCCGCCTTCAATCATGAAAGCACTCACTAAAAAAACCAATGAACCTTGTCCTATGGTGAAGCTAGATGGCGTCCATCCAGCTTAGTATTCTCAAATGTTACAAGATGACGTTGATCGATCCAGACAGCAATTGAACAAAAGATAAGACACAGCTTCTTCTAGAGTATAAATAAGGCAAGGTAAATTTTGCAAACCCACCCCTCTGCAGCTCTCAAGGTGTCTCTGGCCTAGAAGCTGATCAAGCCTAAATTTGATCATCAAATCAGCTGATCTGAATTGACTTATAATTTGGTAAGTGCTTTCCAAAAAGACTAAATCTTGTCCATTATAGAATCCAACAAGTAAGGGCGAGCATCACGAAATGTGTTTGGTATAATTGGGATACCTGTAGGTAGCTTGTCAGGCCTTAGCTCCAAAGGTATGGCCTATTATGGATATCTGCTTTATCGCTTCATTTCTGTTCTCATATGGACTTTTGGCATTTTTGACCAATTGATGAGTGTTTTAACATCCCACTTTTACACAATGATCTGCCTTGCATTAAACTTGTCTTCCATATGGTTTATTAGTATTCTATTTGTATGGTGCTTCCTAAGGAGATACTATCAGCTCTTACTGAAGAATATTGTTACTCTGGAATATTTGGATTGGTACTTTAAAGCGTTGTCGTGTTGTAAATCAAAACATAGTGTGAAAAATATAAAAGAATGCATTAAAATAAAAAGATTAAGATTAGAAGAAAGGTTGATAGAAAATTAGTAGGAAGAAGATATAATGGAAATTTACCTTGAAAAGTGAAATTTCTTCAAGTTAGTAAAAAGGAAAAGGTTGAGGAAGTGGAAAAGACATGGGCTAAGAGGTCTTTTTGACCAAGAGGATAAAGAAGACCAGGAGGGAGATGACAAGGAAGGGTCGTGAAGAAGAAGGAAGAGAGTTTTTTTGGAGAGATAGGATTTCTTTTTGATAGGCAGTATACATTTTTGTATGTAGAAGAAGCTTAGAGAGGATTTTAGGTGCGAGTTTTTGTAGGTTTGTAGTAGACAAGATAAGAAACTCATAGAGACAATTCTCATGTCTTTTGATTAAGTATCAAGGGAGATATGAGTCGTGAAAGTTGCAGGTGTTTAAGACTAGGGCAGAGAGGGTTACTAAATTTCGGGCCTTGGTTCTTGGAAACCACTTAGACTTTAGTGGCGAAATTTTTTGGGTTTTTGTTCCTTATAGAGTTAACTACTTTGTGTCAAAATCTCAAGTCAATATGACCTCTAAGCAAAGAGTTATGAGTGAAATTGTAACCGGTTTGAATGAAAAGAGAAATAGAGTGAAGGCAAGGTTGAGGGTTTGTATGGGCAGTGCATGTGTGTGGGTTTTTTTGGGTATAAAGAGATTTAGGAGACGAATTTGAGTGTGAAATTTGATAGACATGATCTATGTAAGTTAAGGAAGAGATGAGTGTAAGTTTGATACTCATTAGTCTTATAAATAAAATGTTATGCTCTTTCAAAGTGACAGGGGTCTATCTCCAAATCAGTGAAGTTTGAGGGAGCATATCTTTGTGATCAGAGTAGTATTTTGAGTAAAATTTATTGGGGTTTGTAGATATATAAGTCTAGTAAGTTGTGTAAAAAACTGATTGCTATTGGAGTTATATTCAAGGAGTTATGAGGAAAATTGTGGTCGGATCCAGAGTTGTTAGAAGGCAAAATTAAAGAAGAAGGATGGAACCTATAACTCAAGTTTGGAGAAGGTTCTTGGAGCAATATTTGGAGGGTGTTTACAACATGAGATAAGCTATAAGCCTACCAAATTTCAGCACTTAGGTCTTCTTTAATGAAGAGCAATGAAGGTGTGAAGCAAAGGGGGTCCAGAATCAAAGGCAGCATGGAGGAATTACTTTGACAACATGGTTCTCTCTAACCACATGAGCTATAATCAAAAGGTTTATGGGGTTTGCTTCTTTACTCTCTTAAGTACCTTGTCTCTAAATTTTGCTTCAATTGATATGATATCCTAGGATTTATGAGCAAAATTGAGGGCAGGTTTCTAAAGGCAGAATATGTTAGGATTAATAAAGTATGTTTTTATATAAATTCTTCAATTTTATGAACTTTATGAATCTCATCTTGCACTTGAGAAACTAGAGGCAAAAAAGACCCAGTGTTTCTTAGGGCTAAGACTCTCACCATGACAGCGTGTTTAATTTCAAGACTATCTGACTCTTTCCAATGTTGACAACCTGATATTATGTATTTAGGTTCTATCTTTGCCGAAGAAGAATCCTTTAGAGGTTCTTCCAGTAGCACAGCAAGCAGCTGACATTTCCAAAAATTTACATTACACTTCGGCCAATCTTTTTGAGATGTGTGAAGAATGAATGCTTGCTAATCCAATTTTTCCACTTCCTTCTGCTTCGCCAGGATAGTTGAGTCCAATTCTTCGATTTCCTCATTCAAAAGTCATGCTGGATTCTTTTAGAGGCATGCATTGCACTAGACACACAAAAGGCCTAATCCATAAGGCATAACTTAAGTCAATCACACACTTATGATAAATTTTTCAGCAGAATTAGAAGAGCTTGATCCTTTGGTATTCACTCATGTGTGTTGCTATTGGACTACGCGCTACGTGAAGAAGCTTCTAAGCCAAGCTATATGAGGTGCAGCATGTACTGTTGAAGAAACATAGTGGAGCATCATCAAATCTGGTTTCCAATGTCAAGTGCCTTGGGTAAGTCTAAGGTGTTCTAATTGGCAACATATGGCATTTTTACAACATTTTTATTTTTATTTTTTTGGTATTACAAACAATATGAAATTTCTTAAATCATTTATACCAAATTACATGCAGTTATATGATTTGGATGAAAGTAATAATAAAAATAGATGAATATTGATTTTATGTCCAAAATAAAGGTGAATGTGCAAATACTCAGCTACAGAAAAATACTTTAAATTTTCGTGGAGCATTTGTATAGTATGAAAAAAAAGAAAAAGGAAAAAAATTATTATTAAAAAAATTAAAAACCACCCTGGTTTAGTTTGTTATTGTAAAACAAACTCTGCAACTTAGTCCTTTCCTAGCAATTTCAATCACATATATGTGGGACACTAGAATTTGTAAGAGTAATAGAAAAAGAGAGCTTGAATTATTAAAAATAAAAAAGTACAAAAAAAAGGATATTTTTCAATTATTTAACTTTGGCTATTTTCTCTCTTTGATTTCTTTCATCCAAAAAGTATGGAGATTAAAAAAATTTAGAAAATAATATTTTAATAATACAATTTAAAAATCCTTTAATTCATGTATTTAAAATATATTTTAGAACAAATTAATTTGTGGTGAACTTGGTATCTAAGTACAGTAGTCAACTTTTAGAAGAAAAATAATGTATTGGCACCATAAAAACTCTTGTCAAGATGTATCATTTTGAGTTCTGCTAGAACTTCCAAAGAAAATGCAACATTGCAATGAATCCACTTCATTTGTGCCTCCAAAAATTTATAAATTATAAAAAATAGAAATTCTAGATTGTCCAAAAATAATAAAGAAATGAAATGTTGGAAATACAAATGAGAGATCTGTCATACATCTGGCCCTATGAAAGAGCATGCACTTACAGTAGAAAATCGCCATTTGTATTTGGCACATCAAGAATGATACCCGCAATTTTTTTTGCCTCCTCTTATTTGTGCCATAAGATTGTGACCTTATTTTGTGCTCTCATTTAGCAAGAAGGTTAGGATAACAAGCTAGAGGTCTGTATCCCATGCATCATTCACTGCACGAGCTTTTGGAGAAACAGTGATATTTGTTATGTTGCTACACAGTTGCATAACTCAAAACAAGCAATGAATCTTGTTCAGCAGAATGGTTCCGGTGATTGACTGATTGGTCAATAATTCATAATTTCTAAAGGTTCCATGAATGGCAGATTGATAATGTAGTTTTTTGCCAATAGCATTGGTTGTACTTTTAGCACCAATAATAAAAATAGAATCACTTCACAAAAAAAAAAAAAAAAATATAACAAAAAGACAAATGAAAAATTCTATGTACATTAAAAATTTTAATCAATGTGCATTTGCTCAAGTTATTTACATAAGATACTAAGGCTATAAGCTACTCAAAGTGAAATAATATTTCCTTTGGAGTAAAAACTTTCATGCTAGGAACCTTGTATTATCCCTAAAATTTCTTGTTTGATGTCATGTCAAAACAACTGAAACATATCTCTTTTGTAATCCAAGGTCATCCTATTAGTTTCTGGTTTTTTTAATTTATTTTGTAGATTCAGCCATTGAATCTTGTAACTAACTTCAAAGCACACTTTCTACCAATTTTGAGCTGTTGATTCTTTATAAACAATGATATTAATACATTCCAAGTGCATTGATTTTATTACTTCCACAATATCATGAAAAGTCCAAATTTGTCTTCTAAGACCTTTAGGAGATAAATAAATAAAATAAATAGAAAATATACACTAATTAAGAAAAAATATTGAAGTTATTCAAAAAATAAAATTTAGTTTTATAAAGATTTATGACATCTACTTCAATTTCTTACTATACTAAATAATGCAAGATTATAGTTCATGCACTGTTTTCATAAAAGTACAATTATTTTCCGTGAAAATGTAGAAGCTTGGTTCTTGTATGCTCAAACAATCATGACACGGATTAGTCCCACTGATTGCTTTTCTTTTTTATTTTCTTTTTTTCTCCCTTAACAAATTGGTACAAGATTGTACTAATTGAAAGTGATCTAGCTATAAAATGCTCAATATCATCAGTATTTTGGTGCCAGGTAATTTCTATTTTCCACAAAAAATTGGATGATATTATCTAATTTGGATGAAAATAATTTTCTAAATATGTATAAAATTTATTTTGTATCAAAACATAAATGAATGTAGAATCATGTAGCTCCTATTTTATTTCATTTTTCCATTTTGAGTATATTAAAAGAAAATCTCTAAAAAAATAAGTCAGGATCCTACTTATGTGATCAATCATGTCCCATGAATCCCCCATGATTTTGGCATACCACTTCCAATACGGATGTCCTGTCAAGCCATCTTCATATATAGAGACACACTCACATCAATCAAATCAGTTAATCACTCAATATTGAGAGTATGATAAGATCTGAGTTGTTAGATTGAAACACAATGATTGAAGAGGTGTGAAATGGATCAGAGCCTAACATATAGTATAGACACAACTGGTGGATTTGTCTTTGGGGGCTTTGTACTATGACCGCCCAAAGGCCAAAATATGTATATTTTATCATCCTCATGGTTGAAATCAAGGGAAATTGTCCAAGGTCCTCTCGACTTGTCCACCGTCGTGTGAATTGACGCTAAATAGAATCCTATATCCTAAATCCGTATACAATCATTCTAATTATGGAAACAAACAACTTCATAAAAGAATCCGTCGTCTTATTCTTTTGAGAGAAATGTAGAGACATTGTCTTGCTATGGTCTATTTTATGGTGGATGATGCAAAGAACCTCATCCAGTTTCTCCTCTAAGTACTTGCGGTTTCTATTATATAGAATATGATGGGCTTATTGAAAATCATGGTGTTGCTTCGACTTTATTTTCCATATGTTGTATGTAGTGGATCCTCAAGTGCTAGCCAACATTAATTGCTCTAGTTGGTTGCATGTTCCATAGCGGACAAAGTTACCCCCACATTTTTTGATATAGTATTTACGAAATTCTTTAGTATAGATTCTACTATGCTTTGCAAGAGACATGGATTTTAGGCCAAACCAACCGTTCATATCGTTCACCTCAGAAAAAAGACTACACTCCAATAAAAAGAGGACGCAAGAGTTTTTGAGACCACCTTCTCACTAGTATCTTGGCATTATATTTTTACATCTTACATCCATTTGAGTGCCCTCCAACAATCAAAATAAGATTTCAAATTATTTTGTATCTTCTATAAATCAAACATCATCCGAACATCAACATGCCTCACAATTGTCCTGCTCCAATCTTCCATGATGATTTAGTGTTAGTAAATGGTTGTTTTTGCAACTACTTTTTATTTGCAAAACCTTCATTACAAAGATAAGTTTTACCTTAAATAGCCAAAATAGGATTTTAAATCATTTCATATTTCTTTGAAGCCAAACATCATCCCAACATAAGCGTATCTCTTCGCTACCTACTTCAACCTTGTAAGAAATGAAAGTAAATCAAATAGTTAGACTCTTATTTATTACTTTATTTTTAAGTTTTATGTAATAAATTCAACATAAAGATTAATTAGCCTTCCAAACAATAGACTCTAAAATAAATCATAATTAAATTAATAAATCTTATTGCATAAAATTATGCAAATAGTTGCTAGAGACTAAAACTAATCTAGATGCAATGTAATACAAAGAATTAACTCAATAAATACATCCATATGAATAAGAACCACTTATGGTAAGGAAGAAAAATTAAAACCAATATTTGTATTCATTATATCTAGCTATGGCCTTGGACTCCAATATTTGAAACAAATAAAATAAACAATTAGGATGTAGTATTCTAATACATGACAACAAGAAACTAAGATGTAAAAATGTAATGCCAAAATACGCAAGAGTTTTTGAAACCACCTTCTCATCTAAACTTGGGCACACGTCAATTCCATCAAGCGTCACCACATGGTTCCCATTCAAATCCTAATGGATCTACCTACAAACATCGAGTAGAATATACTTCCTAAAAGTATGTACTTCCATTGCAATGCAGTTCTGAGCAAAGAGTAGAAATTGTTGTCCGGAGAAATGGTTGCAAATAATTCTGCGTACAATACATTCTACTAGAGACATATTTTAGATATAAAATCAACTTTTTTCCAATATAAATTCTATTTTCATCAAAATTTCCATATGGCATCTTTCTCGACATTTTTGGACGTAATTGCTAATATTTGGCATTTTCATCCAATTTTTCTTATGTTTTGTAGTACAAAATTTTGTTGTAGCTTTTTGGAATTTCAATGACCATTAGTGGCTGGTCATGCCAGTGAAAGCGTCAACTTGTAGGCACTTGCAAGTGATGTCAATATATACCCTTTATTGATTTTCATGTTGGTTGGTTTGAGTGATTCTTTTTCTAGCTAAATTTCACAAAGACAATGAGATTGCTACACACACAAAGGAAGATCAATGAGAGATTTTCAATTCAAATCAGTACTTGAAAAATCAATTCTTGTGTTGTGAGTACGTAGCCACCAATTGAATACTGAGGGCTGCAGATATCATGTATGTATTGTAATGGTATTACAAGGATTTCTCCGGGTGTCTTCAAGTATTTTCGGCCTCCTCCAGATATCGGATGCTCTAAATTACATTTAGTGTGTCTGATATCTATTTAACCTCCTTCTAACCGTGGGGGATTGCCAAATGTGAAAGTATTTGTTTTCAAAAAAATAAACAGTGGTTGGTTGCAGCCCCTGCTTTATGAATTTGAAATGTTCATAACTACGTCGATTGACTGTGTTGTTCGTAGTACTTTATCCGGAAGCAATATCTTTCTCGGATGTTTACTAGCCCAAAGAAGCAAAGTACTAGCTATGATTACAAGCTTTCTTTCAGAAGCTGCTACTTTGTGGATTTCCACCATTCTGTATGCCATGTTATTTTTAATTAATGAATGGTATCATTAAGTAATTCTCTATGTTCAAAAATATTATATGTTTAAATGAATACAATCACTAAATTATTATTATATTAGGAGAAAAAGTACATAACTATCAAAAAATCAATATTGATGATAACGTGAGTGACTGTCTTTTAGATTAGAATTATAAGTACTTGAATTATATCGTAGAATATGAGCAATTGATATGGTTTTGAACTTGGAAGGAAGTCGGATTGTTTTGAATACAAAAACATGTTTGTTAGTAAAGTGTTATCATTGTAAATGAAAATGCACTGAGAAAATTTTGATTGTATAATTTTCTAATAAGCTTATTGTAGATGGTGTGCATGAAATGTGGATGTGGCCTTTTAGATTGGAATATCTATATCTCATATTAAAAAAGAATAAATTTACATGTTGTAATTAATACAGTTCCAATCGTTTAATCTGTCAAAAATTGTTATTAAATTGTAGCATTTATTCAGTACACCAAACAGAAATATTTGCTCAAGCGGTGCTCTGAATTCCAATGTATACTATTGAGAGTATTATTATACTCACATTCTAAATGATACTTTTTGATGGTAGATGTTGTCACATATACTCAATACCCATCCTATATAAGTACAATGGACTCTCTTATGGTCATTTTTTCATTAATGCATGGTTGTTTGCAAATTGAATATCTCAATGGCATCCCCTCTACATACGCCTATCTTTCCCTCATATATAGAGAAATTAGAAATAATGTTGACAATGGCACTGTTTCTTACTCTACCACGAGAAAGAATAGACTATAACTCATTGTATACGTGAAATCCTTGATTTAAAGGCAATGGAAGGTAGCGACGTTGGTTCTAGTATTCCTGCTTCATTGTTTTGTACTTTTGACTAGTTTTGATGATTGTTATCACACGGCATTTTTGATTGCCTCATTTGCTTAATGAATACATGGTCGTGAGACTTCTAGAAGCACTACATATTTTTTGGTCTTATATGTGGACTTGTCCCATGAAACTAGATTTTTCATAACCATAATTCCTATATACTAACATGCTTTTATATAAACTTTTCCATGGCAATGGAATCTTCTTTCCATAGAAATAGGATTTGCTTCCAACATTCACACAAAAAGGTGATCCATTGTTCAACGAAAATCCACGGCCATAGATCTCCAAATGTACAAAATTACAACAACAAATAATTACTCACCACTCACATATTACAGCTCACTGCTCATTATTCACATCTTAGCACTCCTCCATCCTAAATAATATTAAGGTGTTGTTTCTACTATACCTCAAGTTGGTTAAAACAACATCTCAATGTTGTTTGGAATGTTGTTTCAACCATATTCTTCCACTAGTCAAACTTGGAGTGCCTTGCACTCAAGGGTGTTACTTTTCAATATGCACAACTTGATTAGACTTAACTAGATCATTTGGATCAGTAGCACACTTTCTAGATCAATCACAACACTTGTGTAGATGATCAATGGCAAGAAAGTGTTGTAGCATTCTAAATTCTAAAAGAATTTTGGAGTCTTATTTGTATTTAGAGTAGTGTAATTGTGTGTGTAGAATTAAATTGTGTTAGTCTCGTGAAGGTATTGATTATCCAAATTATTCAAGTAGTTGTTAAGAACTCACACTTGGATGTATTTATACAAATGTTGATTTGAATGTATGAATTAACTACTTTCAAAAGTATTATGGACATATAATAAAGAATAAAAGATAACATATGATAACAAGTTTGGAGATGAAAAGGAATGATTAATGATTTATTAGTTTCTAGAAAATTATTCATCACCATAATAATTACCTATGGCTTGTCAAATACATTGCCTTTAAAATAAAATGTAGAACTTTTAATTATTTTATTTGATTTTTTTTAGAGATTTTTAATTTGATTCTATGTATTATTTATCAACAATAGTTTATCAATAACAATGCATTGTTATGAAGGATTTCAACAACAAAATGTAAAACTTTTATAATCCATAAGTGCAAGAGAATTTTTATTTTGAATTAAATCTATTGTGCTAAATTTCTTAGGTGTAGTAAAATATGACAATTGTAATCTAAAACCTTATTAAAATTAGATCTCATCTATACAATTGAATATATAATTTAAAATGATATAGAATTCTTGTAAATAATTTTAATAATATTAATTTTAAATCAATAAATTTATTAAATATATTTTTAGAAGTATTTATATATATTTTTGATAACTCAATTCTAAATGAATTAAACCTCCAAAAATAATTGTATTAATAGTTGAAAGTTAATATAAATATTTATTATATTTTTTGCAAGTATTAAATAATTATTTACCACTCAAATTTCTACCACTCCTCTTCAAATTTATATAGTAGAATAATATTAAAAAATGGCCTATAAGTTACTTGCCAACAAGTTCTAAGTAGAAAGTTTATAGACTTAGTTTTTTATTTTAAAAAATTCAAATTTTGAAAATGATATCATTTTTATAAAAATAGTGATATAAAAATTAGATTTTTAAATTGAGATTTTTGACTTTAATTCTTATATTTTGGTTTTTTAAATATAATATTAATTTTTTTAAAAGAACCTACTATACCTAAAAAGTAATGCCATATAGTACAAATAATTTTGAGAGCCTTTGCTTAAAATCTTGTAAAAGTTTCAACCATGATTAAAAATAGAATCTACATAAGAAAGATGGTATTTAGTTCTTTACTTCCAATAAATATCTTGTAGCCATGCATAAAAGGATGTTGAATTAATAAATTGGCCATGTATGCTAGTCTTATATGAGATAAATTTTTGTCCTCTATCTTGAAAGAGAAACACCTTCTTCATCTATGGTGAATTGGTATACTTGAAGAGTCTACTCATTTGACACCCCATAGTATTTTTCCAAGGGACATAAAAATAATAGTGTGGAATTATGTGTTCCATCTTTAAGGATAGATTCTATTTTCTACCATGAAATATAAGACAATGCTATAGGTTATAAGCAGCTTCATTGTTTCAATGTCAAATAATTAAGTATTTTGAATGATTCATCATCTATTTCTATGGATCCAAACCAAATGAAATGTGACATGTGGCATTTTCTTTTTTCAAAAAAAATAACTATTTTTGAACAAAGTTGCTTATAAACTACAATAATGAAGTTATATATAAATTATACAAGGTAATAAATGAGAAATTTTCAAATGGAATAAATAATTATTCTATATTTTTATAAAAAAATCAAATTGAGACATTAATTTGTGCGATTGTTACCTTGGTATCATTAAGTAGCATCCAAGTATTGCATATTTCATTCAAAATTTAGTTGAAAATTTTGAATTTCAACTGGTAATCTGGCAATTTCATTCAAAAGTTTTTTGTACTAATTGCCAAATCTCCCTATGCAAAGATATACGATGGGTATCCTTATAAATTATAGGACCCAAATATATTCGTTAAGTAACTAGATTGAGATGCCACTTGGTCCGATTGTCAACTTAATATCATCTAAGTAGCACCCAAGTATTGCAAATTTCATTTGGTTTTGAGCTGAAAATTTTATTCGGATGATTTTACATATCCAATCTCTCCACAGATATCCTCATAAATTATAGGATCCAAAATGAAGCACTGAGGATGTTTTGTATGAAGAGATTAATAAAAGTTGTCGATCCAGGAACACAACGTCGCTAATGATACATATGGGCAGAGTGATGGCTACGGATATTGTACCATTTCTACTACAATACTCTATTCTTCAAACCATAACCCCATTTTTTTGCTCTCCCATCCAGTCACTTCCGCTGTCCCCGCTCCCAGCCTACGCTCACTCCTGTGGCCCCCTCGGACCTCGAGTGTCACCGCCAAGGTAACTCACTCCTCGAACTAACATCCAAAACTACCCCTCTCCATGAACAAATTCATAGATTCTACTCACTCAAAGTGAGTACATTTCCGCTGAAGTAGATTAACCATATCCAATATCCATCCTATTCAAGCACAATAGACTTCCCTATTTCTAAGAAGTCTTGTATCCAAATGTTGTCTTCTTTTTGAAAAAATCTAGGAAAAAGATTCATGCATGATTGATTATAAGGTAGTGACATCATACTTAATACACACCCCATTCATGTACAATAGATTCCCATATTTTGAAAGAGTCTTGTATCCGAATGTTGTCTTTTTCTAGGGAAATCTAGGAAAAATTTTCAAGCATGGTTGGTTGTAAAGGGATTGTAAGAAAATCTGAAATTGATGGATTCAAGTTACACTATTATCATGTTCTAGTATCACAGTTACTAGAAATAACTCACAGCCATGGAAAATAAGACAACATAAATCACAAGTACAGGTCACTTTTAGAAGTTGTTGAAATTCCATTTTTGAATTTAAAAAGTTTTTGTAGCATCGTCTGACGGCCAGGAGTCTATTCCCTCCATCGCAACTACGTGCTCTCGTGAGGTACGGTGCCATTGCTGCTCCAACTGCTTCAAGTGTTCCGTTATTGTTAGCTATGGTGTCTGTACACATTTTATTGAATCCTCAACTCCGATCAATCGCTGCCAGGCTCCGCTCTCTGCATGCTCCACCACTTTGCATTGGAGCTCCTATCTCACTCGCCACATCTTAAGTCTTTAGCGTCCATGCTGCGTGTCCTCTCTACTCTGTTTTCACCATCTCTTCTCTCGGGCGGAGTTTTGGTAATTCTGTACTGGAGTAAATTCCTCCTTCCACGTGTCTTTCAGGTGGTGCACGATCAGCTGGTTTGGTGCTTGGAGTTGGCTGCGATGTTAGCCAGTTTGATATGGAGTTCGTTTCCATACGATCGGGTGAAATTCCAAATGCGGCATGCGGAGGGAGTGTTCTTTCTTTCACTGAGTGAACTTTCTTGATGGAGATGGTTGGAGGAGAGAGGAGGAAGGTGAGTTGGTGAGGGGACGGTGTGGATCGGCAGTGATCATGTGCTGCAAGTGCTTATGTGACTCGGATTTGTTCTAATTCTGTATGTTGCGAGGGAGTGAGCGGAGGGTGAAGTGTTCTTGTAAGCTGGCTTTGATTTCTTATTGTTGCCATGGATCAGTTGCGGTAGGTACTTTAGGTGTTTGGTGCTGGCTGTTAAGTGGTGGTTTAGGCGATTGTGTGAGCGATGGTAAATGTGCGATTGGACTTTCAGGTGCGAACTACGGAGTCAATTATGTCGTTCGTGTTGAGATCATTGGCGTCTTACTGAGATCATCATGTTATCTGGCGAGTGAGAGTAGTGTCAATTTGGAAGTTGTACACCTCGGTCAAGAGGAGTCGAAGTGCAGTGCCGGTGGAACTGCGCGGTGTTAGTGTTGCGTGCATTCCGCATTTCAGCGCTCTTGTATCGTTCGCTGACTGGTGTTCGTTGCTCAGTGGAGTATGGAGTCTGTGGAGGCACTACGTCTCTGCTGCAAGAGTTCTTAGATTGGAGCTTTAGTCTTACAATGGAGTATGATTAAGCTCGATGCAAAGCGGCAAGCAATGGCTGTTGAATTGCTAGGAGATATATGTCAAGATTCTAGAGATGCGGACCTCTTCTCTAATGGCCGCCCAGTAATTGGAAGTCATGTACTCACTCCGACTCATAGTTCACACCTTATATGATCTTGAGGCGTTTGGTTTCACCTCTGGCGTTAAGATCGGGTGTGTACTTGGTTGATGTGGTCGGCTCCTACTCGCATGTATCTATTTCATTCCGTCCTATTCTGTGCCTTGCTTGTGGAAGGCAGTGCCTCGAGAACGATATGATGGGATCGCCTTGTTCACAGTGAAGCGAATTTCAACGTGAGGTAGAGTGAAGACGAAGAAAGCGGTTGGTGAATGAGCTCGGTCTTTCAAGTCTCAGTTTAGAATACTTTTTTGGAAGAGAGGACTTCGTAGAGAATGCATCAACCTTCTTCCTTCCTAGATCGCTGTGTGTCACAGTTTGAGGGATGCTTTGAATTCTGGATGGTACTTTTGGTGCGATATACAGGTGTCGGTGCTTGTATCAAGTTTGATGCATACTACTAGGAATCATCGCTGAATGGCAGTGCGGGTGTGGACTTGGTCAGTCTGTTGAATCTGTTCAAACTTGATTATAGATTTAGGGCAATTTTAAGCCATCAAACATTACAAGGCTCCCGTGCCCGTGCTATGCACTTTCTAATCCGGAGGCAGGTTATAAATCTGTAGCTCTGTTTTGTAGATTATTAATTAAGTGATAGTTATGTTCTGATGGAAGGGTCATCCTTTCGTTTTGAACTCCATGGAGAAGCTGCTGCATTATTTGGATGCCCAGCATTCTAATATCTTGAATGACTGATACTCTGTCTCTATTTGTCTCAAATAACTTCAAGCTAGTTTGTGGGAGAGAGCAACGTGAGAGCAGATTTTTAAAATGTGCCGAAATTTCAACTTCTAGTTTTGTTTCTGCAGTCACCTTTAAAAACACACCCGCACCAGTAGGATCATTCTTCTAACCTCATGGTTCAGGGATTTTGCGAGCAAGCTTGTTTTGACGTTTGACATTCAACTCAGACTCATCCATCCACATACCGAGAGAATTCAGCACCTGAGAGTAATTTCGTTACTTCTTGCAGCAGCTTGGTGCTTTGGAGTCATGTAGTTCGTTTTCAACGGGTTAGTGTTACTAGATTACGTCGATATCAGAGGTTTCTTTGGATTCATCCCGAATTTCTACTTGCTTTTCTTCTGGTATTTGCAACCGCAAGTTTCCAAGATCCTTGTCCACCCCCATTTTGTACACATCCATGGTTTTATGTTTGGCCACTATTACTTGGTGTAATATGATTGCAAGATTGTGGATATCTCCGAAATTGATGAATTAGATCTTCTGTACTCTAGGAGGCGAGGCTAAGTTGTCGCAAGCCGGTTTTGTATATGATATGAAGTGATGGTAGGCGGGGGTACATGTGCATTTTCCAAGTTCAATGGCATCTTTATCGCGACACATATTTGGGAGTTCTCTCAACGGATGGTGTTCCCTGGTTAATTATTATGCATTTCATAATTTTTTTGCTTAATTCTATGTAAAAGCTCGGCGAATTTGGACTGAATATTTTAAACAATATTATTTATTTTGGCTCCTTTTCGGTCGACATTACCTTTAAGTTTTGAAGTCTCTGGTGGATTTGTATAATGATCATGGCACGCATGGACTTCTCTTATTTGCATGTTAGGTTATTCGATTTGTTGCTGGTCATTGAGGAAGTCGAGCAATAGTATCCCTTGCAAGCAGAACTTTCTTTACGTCCAGGATCTCATTGTAGTGCAAGAGCGGCCGACTTTGCCTTTGGTGGTAGATATCTTTGGAATTGATTTACCATGCATTCCTGAATTTATTACTCATCAAAGTTAATATTAATTATCCATTTTCCAGCCCATTATTTTTCATAATTATGGATATTTTCCTAGACATGCTTGCCACTGAGAGTCGATTTACGTGAAGTTTGTAAGTTTGTATCAATATTATCAGATCCTTGCAATCATGAAAAAGCCATATGAGTGCTAGCATGTCACAAATGCTTGTGATCTTCACTGGTTTTTTGACCCATTTTCTTCATTATTTTACGTCCTTGTTTTGCTGGCATTTCAACACAATAATGCGGTAGTGGTGAGCAATTAGAAACATGTTTTTGTAGCGAGCTATGAGGAAGGTTCAGTTGAGCTCAAGTATCATAACTACATTTTGAATCATATCTTTCAATTATGATGTAGGCGACCATGAGGAGAGCATCAAGGCTTAGATAGTGGAAACAAGACCTTGTGTTGTCAACGTATTTGAGGAACATTGTCCAAGGAATAAGCAAACGGAGTTTGTCTTGGACGAAGTGCTTCAGGACTTACTTTGGAGGAAGGTCAAACCAAGCTTGTGTATCCTAAAAGTGTCAAGTTTTCACAAGCGTGTATTAGTCCTGAATTTTGGTGCATACTTCCGAAGGTAGGTGGCAAACTCGGTGTTACCGATGGAGGCACATATGCAGAGGCCGTAAAGACCTCTGTACCATCTGACCTTTCACTCACCAGTGCTGTCCAACAACTCAGGGATGGAAAATTGAAGGTTACGGACTTTCCACTTATCCGTATTGTGCTCCACCGTGATTGCTGGTACTCTCTTGATAACAGGCGGCTATGGATTTTTAGAGAATGCGGGGCAAGTATTCCAGCAATAGTTGTGAAGGTCGATAAGGAGTTTTTTCAGAAGCTCTCCCGAGTAGGTGGTAGAAAATCTGTTACCTTCCTCACTTCTGATTGTGGAACAAAATACAAGAGGAGTAGGACTCAGATGTCAGAGGTGTTGAAGTGGTCTATGAAAGCCATAATGTATGAAAACCTCCTCAAAAATAAGACATGGGATATTTTGAACTTTAGAATCTATAGTCCTTGCAACGCATGTAGAGATCTGACGTAGGTTGTTAGTGTTAGCCGAATTATCAACGGTTTAATATTAAGAATTTGATGTTGTTTGTGAAACTCCTACTCATTTCAAACATTTCATGAATGTAGGTTCATCACATTCCAGTGCGTTTTGCATCCCTTTCTAAATATCTTGAAGTCTTCAAAGATTCCTTGGTGGAAGAGATTCTTGCACAACTGTAATAATCATTGGAAGGAATTAGATCATCATATTACATTCATTTGGAGCGCGCTATTTTTCAATCCTTTTGTCTAAATACAAAACTGATCTGGAAACTTAGGATTATTCGGTGAGCCTCTTCATTTGAATCTACCGTTTTCCAATTATCGGTTTATTGCGAAAAATTGGCGTCCAAGTATTACAATGCTGTTCTTCTGTACGACGATTGTGTAGGAGGGAAAGTTTGGTGATTTGGATGCAGATAGCCTCCTTGTCGACGAGTCTATCATTGATCAAAAATCAGAAATTATTGCCAGCTATTGTCAACATCGGGGACTGAACAAGTCTCAAACTACCGCAGTGACAACTGTTATTCATGGGCTTTTGCGAAGGCAAAGACCGTACATCAGATTGATTCAAGGTCCGCCTGGAACAGGCAAAATCTTCACGCTAGCAACTCTTTTTATGATCCTGAGCTGTCGAAAGCAAAGAGTTTCTGATTGTGCATCAACGAACGTGGAAGTGTCTGAAGTTGCATTGAGATTCCTGGAGTTTGTTAAGGTAACCAATGTAAATAACAAGGCTATCAGTACTTAATATGGTCAACTTCTTGAGTGGAGCAGCAGGGGGATCGAAAGTAGCACATTGAGTTTTGTAACGCTTGGTGATGTGATATTGATTGGCAATGACGAGCATCTCGATGTGGAAGGGCCTCTCGGCCAACTCTATCTTGATCCAAGAGTTGATCGACTGTAACATGCTCTTTCTACGATTACTGGCTAGCGAGCATCGGCAATTAAAATGCTCGAATTCTTAAAATCGGCAAGCTCGTAATTTGATGCTTTGAAAGAGAGCAACGAAGTCGGAAAGTCAAGTTTTGTTGAGTTTTTCAGAATGAAAATAATTAAGCTGGCAACAAATTTTGAGGATAATTATAGCGGATTGTCGGAAGATCTACCAAGCAATATCTGCACAGTAAGAAGCAGAAAGGTTTTTCAAACAATATCCAGTGAGATTGGCAAGTTTGTACACCTTGCTACTCGGACTAGCTTAGAAGAGGCTAAAGCATACTTTCTTTTTTAAGAATCTCCGTCATTTCAGAGCACACTCAATTTTTCGAGCACCATTCAAAGGCTCTTAAATGACACAGGAGCAGAGATCTTGGAGGTGGTGAATAGTCTCAAAGACGCTCTGTCTACCTCGATAGAGCACTTAAATAAGATTTTCAAAATTCCCGTGAAGCCTACGCGTGAGTGGGTTCAAGAGAACTATCTTGGACATGCTTGGCTTGATTTTAGCACTGTATCGTCATCTGGTCAGCATATCCTACTCCGGAGCAAACTCTTCGAATGTATTATCGTTGACGAGGCTGCTCAGTGTATTGAGGTGGAGACTACAATAGTGACAACCATGCGTAGAATAAAACAAGTCGTTCTAGTTGGAGATCACATGCAGCTGCCAGCTATTGTGATCAGTCAGGTGATCTCATAGTCTAATTTTCTGTGCTCATGTTCTTAGTTATCAATGTTGAGCTTGTTATTTTCTTACGTCTCCCATTTGAGGGGCTATGGATTACGGGGTTGCTGATAACTTTCTACATGTTTTGGCAACTTGTAGGGATGCTAAGGTAGAAAATGTGAATATTGGTGTGATCTCTCCATACCAAAGCCAAGTGAAGGAATTGGAAAAAATGCTGAGCAGATCCAACAATATTTCATGCGTCACTGTGGAAGTCAAGTCTGTTGACAAGTTTCAAGGGAGGGAGAAGGATATAATCTTATTCTCTTTTGTTCTTTCAAACTCGGATGGCCATCTTGGCTTCTTAAATGAAGTAAGTCTCATTCCAGTCTCGTATTGCCCTGAAGTTCATCTTTTGTGCATGTGTCTCTAACTTCAGACCTATGAAAGGACAAATGAAGCATTCCAATTGAGTCATTTAGATCTTGTGTGAAGAAGTTAGCTCTAGCCAAAACTATCCACTTTATGGATGTTCAACTTGTTGCTTTTCTCAACAGAGTATGCCCTTCAGATTGGCTTTGGATTGGATTAACGAAAGAGTTTAAACCAAGGATTTCATATTGATTTATACGAATCTTCGAGTGAGTGTATATTATCAGGTATTGTTTGTAGATAATTGGCAATGAACGAATATTGACGTCTAGTGATGAAGCCTGGAAAGCCCTGATTAGTGATGTGAAAGGAAGAAAGTGTGTCACAAGTCCGGGTGAGTATCTTGAAATGACAAAACTGATTAGGTATGTCGAAGAGGAGCTCAATCAGCTCGTCGAGCTCCTTAATCCAAACTCGGTACTTTTTAGTGGGACTATGTGGAAGGTGAATGTCACATCACCCTAGTTGATTCTCTTTGCAGTTAATCCTCATCTTTCAACTTAGTTTTTGATCTACTTGGTTTTTCTACTTTAATTTGCTCCTATTCCATGACAACGGGAAGGTGTTTATTGTCTTAACAATAAGAAATTCGATAGGTTCTATTTACGAAGGAGATGAAGACTACACTCTCAACAGATGAAGTGAGGGCATCTGCAATAAGATAGCAATTATTGAACACAATGTTGAATTTGGCTAATGGTAGGAGATCGCCATATCCGACCTCCAGCAAGTTAGCCAGCCTCAGGTACAGGAAGCTGATTCAAGTGCAGCCGGTTGCGGGTTTTTACTTGGTGTGGACGGTGGATATTGAGAATGGCCAGATACCCAAGCAAATTATCAAAGTCTGGAATGCTGCCCGGCAGGTTGATCTAGCTCGACTCGTGCGACGCCTTGAATGGGGATACTCCACATGTACAGACATCTATCTGGAGCGTTGCTCAAAGAAACAATACGACACGAGGTAGGGCCTTGTGAAGCTTGTGTTCCAGCCCGTAACACGTTCTTGGTTGCACACATACTTATACGTATGTCCCTAGAGCGGAAGGATAGAACTCTTGCTGCTTCAAATATGGAGAAATTAGGGGTTGAATGTGCTCGAATTCTTGAAAAGTCTACAGTAGAAGAGAGCATATTACTGATGAATTTCTACCCCTTATCCTCCGACATAGCTTGACAACTTCTTACGATTGCAGATGGTTCTCAACTAGCTTTACCTTGTGAAATGAATGATCAAGAAGCAGCTATCATACAATACCAAAGAAGTTTCTCCACTAATGGTCAATCCGAGACAGGTATTCAATTGTCACGTCTCTCAGTTGTTGTCGGAGTTGCGGAAGTCATTTGTCTCGAAATATAGGATTCTAGAATAAATACAGTGAACATGGATTCCTACCAACATTGGGATGACGATGTCTAGTTAATGCCCTCAAGCAAGTTTCCTACCCAACTACAATATGATTCTAAACTTGGAAGACTTAAAAAATAGATTTTGTTGGGAAAGTAGTGAATATTATCCTATATGATCATTGAACTATTAATATCATATAACAATTATCGTTATTGATGGAGGGTATATTTTGGATGTGGTTAATTTAGATAAGATCACAGTGATCACTACAAAGCTCTTGCAGCGTGAGCAAGACTTCTGGATTGCAATGAACAGCATACCAAGTGTTGATGATGATGATCCAGACAAAACATGTTCAAACGTTTTAGGATCTTTTTCCAAAACTCTGTACTGCTGTCAAGCATAACATCTCCAAGAGACGAAGATATGATTGTTTCTGAATGCTGATGACTTGTTAGGCAACAAAATCCATATCTAATGTCTGTTCTCTCTCAGTATGCCATTGAAGGTTCACATTGTTTTATTCAGCATGGCTTTCAAGATGCATATTTTTCCAATCAATCATAATGCATCTATAAATTCTTTCATGTCATGACGTCTAAAGATGCTGTATTCAAACGGTTTTTGGAAGCATATATAAAATGAACAAAAATTTTTACAATTTCTTTATTACTACAATATTTGAAATTGTCATTTTCTCACCTGATTTGCTAGTTGATAGTCAGTTGACCAAGATAGTTTATACCGAGCCAAAAGTGCTTCATTATTAGTTGGTCCATTGGAGTTGAATGATGGAATAATTTTTTTTTACTGTATCTATTGATTATGCTGTATACAAGGGCATCCATGTGATGGCAATTGTGATTGATTGTCTACCATTCAAATTTATTGCTTGCTTGTAGAATGGAGGGTGTGGTATGTGTGCCTTTTCTATGAAATCTTTTGTGGTGATTAGCTACTTTTTACATGCTTTAAATTAATTTCATCGATTCAGTTTCCGCAGATCCATGCAGAAAGCTGCAGGTGACGTAGTCGATGGAGAAAGCAGTGATCTCTATGAAGATATGATGCTAGATGATGAGGCAGAAGCCAAGCTGATGGGATCCATTCTTGACAGTTTTACAAATGTTTCCAGTGATTGCTATCCTTTAGTTATAACGTATCGAAAGTTCTTGACTGTGTTGGACGGTTGTGTCCCACAGTCATTTTTTTATTTAACTATACAAGATCCTGAAGAAATTTTTGAGCCCAGGATGAATTCGGATGCAACAGAAGGTAGTGAAGCAATGGATTTGAATGCTGACCATGCATCGTCTCAAGAAGTCATCAACTCCCACAGTGAGCAAGAAGATGAGGACTTCAGTGACGTAGAAGATGGAAATTTATGCGAGAGAAAGGATGAAGGCGATTTAGTAGAGCAAAATCAAGACAAACTGAGGGGAGTGAGCTTGAGTATCAGAAATTTTACAGAAGTGGATTTTGAGCAATTTGGGTCAATGTACTGGCCGCACTTCAATTCCAAGTTAACGAAGAATCTGGACTCATCTCAATGGTGACAAGGCAAACCTCACTTTACACCAAGCAGCAGAGAGAGGACATTCATTCCCTGTTCTTGCAATATGAGAAGAATAAGAGGGCGAACAAGGAATACTACGTTGCAGACCTAGTGACACATTTGTACTCGCTGCTGCATCATGATTATCTAGGCGAGAAGATGCACTTTGTATATGTCGATGAAGTACAGGATTTGACACAAGCACAGATTGCACTACTCAAATTTATTAGTGGCAATCTAGAAGAGGGGTTTCTGTTTGCAGGAGATACAGCTCAAACCATTGCCCGTGGTATTGGATTTTGCTTTGAAGATATCAGGTAGCTCTTCGACAAGTAATTTATTGGGAGAAATGATCACAGCGTATCTTCTGTTCAAGGACATTCCAAGTGTGGAAGCAGCTCTGGCATGAAGGTGCCTGCCCTCTTCCAATTGAGCATGAACTTCCGTACTCACATAGGTGTTGTGGGCATCGCCGATAGAAGTGTACAACTGCTGCATCGCTTTTTCTTCAATCAATAGATAAGCTTGATCTGGAAAGCAGTGTACAGTAAGGAGAGATCCCAGTTTTCTTGAAGACTGAGGAGAACCGTGGTCTGGTGACTAGTCTTTTTGATATGGGAGGAATCACAGGTGGAGGTGGATGCGAGTTTGGGGCCGAGCAAGTGATACTTGAACGTGACAGTGAGGCGAAGAATTACCTCGTCAAGCAGCTTGGCCAGAGGGGGCTTGAAGTACCAATTTGTTGCGTTGAATGAGCTCAGGTTCAAGCTTCTTCATGTGCTTACTTGCAAGAAATCCTTCACTAAGTTGAATATTATAAAATTATTTTGAATTGATAACCTCTTTTTATCAAAAAAGTAATTATTAGGCCAAAAATATTGATCCTGATCAATGGTGACGGTAAACAGTTGACCTCATGTATGTAGACAAGAGTCACAACAACAAAATTGATTGGTAGACAGTGATCACACTAAAATAAGAAGGGGATTTTGCAACAGTTTGCAATGGCTCTGTGATTACAGCCAATGAAACATTGAGCTGCCAAAAAAATGTGGTTTGCAAATACAATGCAAAGCCATTGCAAAACCATTGCAATAATGAAGAAAAAGCCTTGGGTGTAGAAAAGCTGCAGACTCATAACTAAACTTTTAAATGAAGTTGGCTACATGGAACTCAATTTTCAGCCTTAGATTCATAAGTAGGAGTGTGCAATAAAGTGAATGGGATCTTGACCAAAATCTTCCACTATGAAACTTTTTGACGAAAATCTAGGATTTCAATTCTTATACATTGAAGAGATTAGTACATCATGTGGAACCGCTGGTGAAGCATAAAACTCCTAGCAATCAAAGTCCTACATTTTATGGATATGAGTACCGAATTTGAAGGAGCTACCTCCATATCAAGCCCCTGCCTTACAAGGAAAAGCTAAGGAAAAGCTAAACCATGTAGCAGAGATGGAAATTAATTGAACTTTAGGTTTTCTTCTGAAAAAAATGGAATAACTCATAACTAATTCATTCCAACTTGGAGCCTAGATTAGTCACTCATGTTTCCGAATGCAAAAAACCCAGCGCTTTGTTCCTAGTTGGAAGTGAACTTGCAGTAGTTGAGCAAATCCTCACAAACTAGATTTCAATTCGTAAAAACTATGGGGTGACGAATGAATTTCTAGAAGAGCTACATGACAGTTCCTGGCGTTTGGAAGACTTGTTGTCGTAGCACGTCGGGTCAGTATTCCTCCGGAATGCAATGGTTTGACACCAAAACACTCTCAAGTAAACCGCTCCGATTTCGTATCCTCAGGGAATCTCTGAAGTACTCTAAATCTGTCTAATACTTATCCACCCACCGTCTAGTATCCGGACTGGACCCGG
>JAWRVF010001831.1:0-39918 GCA_036785485.1 Physcomitrellopsis africana | reverse complement strand
GGATCACAAGAACCTTGAATATTTCATATCAATACGTGTGTTGAATTATTGTCAAGCTCGTTGGAGTATGTCTTTGTCAAGATTTGAATTCATTATCACTTATCGGCCAAGAAAACAACAAGGTTTGTCTGATGCCTTTTCTAGACATTCTTATTTTGCACCAAAAGAAAGAGATGCAGCTTTTGACCAACAAAGAACGGTCCTCTTGAAATCAGAGCAATTTTATCTTCGAGCAATGAAATCAACAGAGACTATTGATTCAACTTTTTTCAAGAAAATCCATTCAAGTATGTCCTCACACCCTCTTGTTCATGATATTAAGAATATTTCTTCCAAGTCTCATGATTCTTCTAAATTCAAATTCAAGAATAATCTATTATATTTCAAAAGACGCCTATATATTCTAGAAGGAGAAGCACGTTTACGTGTTCTTCAAACACGTCATGATTTTCCAGCGGTAGGACATTTTGTGATATAATAAGACTTTGGAACTTATATCAAGAGATTTTTGGTGCCTTCAAATGTGGAAGGCAGTCAAAGACTTTGTACAATCATGTGATATCTGCTCAAGATCAAAAATTCCTCATCATTGACCTTTTGGACTTTTTCAGCCATTACCTATTCTAGAACAACCATGGTCTTCTATTTCTATGGATTTCATCACAAATCTTTCAAGCTCAAGATCTTATGACTTTATATTTGTGGTAGTAGATTGAGTCACCAAGATGGCAAATTTTATGCCATGCACAAAATCTATCACAAGTGAAGAAACAGCTAAGCTTTTCATTGAAAATATCTATTGCTATCATTGGTTATCTAAAGATATTATATCAGATAGGGGAACTCAATTTGTGTCAAGATTTTGGAGAACCTTTTTCAAGATCTTAAAAGTGAACATAAAGCTATCTTCAGATTTTCATCCTCAAACTGATGGACAAACAGAGAACATAAACCAAGTCTTGGAGCAATACCTAAGGTATACCATCAACTACCAACAAGATGATTGGACAGCTCTCCTGCCATAGGCAGAATTTGCTTATAATAATACGATACATTCTTCTACACAACAAACATCTTTCTTTGCTAATTATGATTACTACCCATGACTTGATGCTTTTGATTTTTCAAAAGTTGATAATCCAGTAGCAGAAGATTTGGCAAATCGTTTGTCAAAGCTACATGTAATAATGAAGGTGCAATTAAAAAAAGCTTAAGAACGACAAAAAATAAATATAGATGCATATCACAAGGAACAACCACAATTCAATATGGGAGACAAGGTATGGTTACTTCGTTGCAATATCAAGACTACTCGTCCTTGTGATAAGTTGGACTATCTTAGGCTTGGACCTTTTTTTATTTCTAAACAAATCAATCTAGTTGCATATTGATTACACCTATCGTAGTCTATGAAGATCCATCTTATATTCTACGTATCACTACTCGAGCCATATAAGACTGTGGATATACAAGGAAGAAGACAAATGCCACCGCCTCCTATAGAAGTGAACAACAATGAAGAATTCAAGGTCAAAGAGATTTTAGATTCAAGGCGGCACCGAAATTGACTAGAATATCTTGTGTATTGGCGTGGATACAATATTAGTGAATACACATGGGAGCCATCTAAGAATCTAGCAAATACATCAATAAAAGTCAATGCATTTCATCGATGACATCCATCAAAATCAAGATAAAGAATCAAGAAAATCTTTGCTATAAAGCAAAGCATATTCTATAGAAGTTTCATCCTACCTTATCTCATTATTTGTTATTTTCTTGGATTTATTGGTGCTAAAGAGATGGAGGATCAACAACCAGCAAATTCAGCTCAAGAGCCATCATTTGTTGATTTATTGGATGAGACATTACGACTATTACAACCTTCAAGACAACAAAATAGAGATGAAGACCCTCAAGAACAACATGTCCTTCCTTGGATTCATGGCGAAATACAATGTGTTTGGTATCACGACCTTGAAAGAGACTCTTGATGTCTGATGATACTTTTAGAGGTAGGAACTATTCTTGATGGTATTCCTAATGTTCTCTTTGAAGGGAGTTATGAAGGCCTCAACAATGATCAAATAATAATATGGTCCTCTTGCCTTGGTATGGGACATTATCAATGGCTGAAAAGACCTATCAACTATCTTTGAAGGGAACAAAGATCAGAGTATGTAACAAGCACAATTCGACGTATCCTGGACTTCTTCAACATATAATCACCGCTCTTTGTGGAACTCGTCTCTAGAAGGGGGGATAATGTCACGAACATAAGATTTATTCCAGTAATTATTTAATTAATATAGATCATTAGAAGTAGGTAAAATAAATTGATTCTAAAATATTTGATAAAGAAGCTTCCTAGAAGCTTCATAGATACAGAATCACCTCTATATATGTCTATAGGTGATTGGTAGGTTAGAAACTTGGTCAACAAGCTAGCAACATGGCATACATGTTGGTAGCTTGTGAAACAAGCTAGCCATGTGTCGCACATGTAGGTAGCTTGCGGAACAAGCCAAGCACGTGGCGTACATGTAGAAAACTTGTCATGCAAATTTGACATGTGTCTTGCAAATTAGAGAAGGAGGTTCTATAGAATACCACCACGTAGCTCTTAAATATATAATATAAATAGAGACAAGAGTGAAACCTTCTTCACTCTTGTCAACTCCTTTCTTGGTTCTAGTCTTGTTTGAAGAGTCTTCATGTTTCTAGTCCTTGACAATAGCCATTCTAGTTTCTCTTTGAATATATATACTTGCTTATTCATATTTTGTGACTTTTTTTTTATACAGTTTTCATTAGATTATGCATCTTTTTCTAGTTCATGTCTTTGACAGTCAAGATGATTCAAATGGACATAGATTTGTAGTTTGATTTGGAGTTAAAGTTTTAAGTATATGCCAACATACATATTCTCAGGTGAAAAGGGAATTATGGGGAATTGTTTCAGTTATAAAAGCTGAAAGGGATCATTTAATTGGAGCAACAGTGGAGGTTGAAACATATTGTTTGCCTTTGCTTGGAATGATTACTAATTATACAACTCTGAACATTGCAATGTTCAGATGGATTGCTTATATCAAGTCATTAAATCCGGAGTTTAAGCATGTTGTGAGAAAAGACAACTTTATAATAAATATATTATCTTAAGCAAGATATGATGGAAAAGATGAGATGATAGAGGATAGTGATGATATGGGTATAAAATTTTATTCAGTTTTATAATTGAACAAGGAAAATAAGCCATTTCATGAAGAAAATTATAAAGGGGATTTATTAGATATTGGACATTATTTGAGTATATTAACCAAGCATGCTAATTGGTTAATTGAAAAATTTAAATAGATTAAAAAAAAGACATATAAATTCATATTACAAGGAGGATTTCTATGGAAGAGGCCAAAATCAAACATTAGAATGCTACAACGAGTAGTAGGTATTAAAGAAGATCAACAAAAACTACTCAAGGAATTTCATGATAATTTATGGGCAAGGCATAGAGGAATTTGGACTACTTTTGTTAAATTGAAAGAACAATATTGGTAGAAGAATATGTATAAAGATGTAACTTCATTTGTAGAATCTTGTGAAACTTGTCAAATGTATTCAAATATATGGCATCAAGATGGTTTACATCCAACATATCCTTTGGCCATTTATTTTAAATGGGTTGTAGATTTGGTTATTATACCAATGGGACTATGGCAAATGAAATATTTAGTTTTGGCTTGTGAAGATTTATCAAACCAAATAGAAGGCAGGGCTTTAAGGACAAAGTCTACAAAAGGAATTTGCAGATTTTTCCTTGAGGATGTTATTTGCTGCTATGGATGTGTGGGAAAGATCACTGTAGATCGTAGAGAATTAAATGCTCATGAAGCTTATAAATTCTTTAAAAGATGGGGAGTTAAATTATCATTGATTACGGCTTATAATTCATATTATGAATCTCATACTCATTATCTATTACTCTATTACTATGTCATTATCTATTACTGTATGAGCAAAAAAGAATATAAACTTCAAGGTCACAAAATATGTCCGCCGTATTTAGTAGGGCCTCATAACCTAGAGATAGATCATCTATACTATATAGAGAACCATATATCAAATCCTATAGATATGAATATAGATATCATTATCTATATGATCAAATACTATAGTATGAGTAATAGAGATAATGATTATAGATTATGATATCATATAGATGATATGATTAATAGATAAGAATCTCATACTCATTATCTATTACTCATAATATAATAATGAGTATGAAATAATAATATGATTATCATATGAATTATATCTATATTCATAAATATCACTACGTTATATATGAATAATATGATATTCACATAGTATTCTATAATCTCATACTCATTATCTATTACTCATATTATAGATTTATAATAATCTATATGCTCCCAATCATACGTTATTATGAATCTATATAATATTATCTATATGATAATACTATCTATATGATATCTGTAATAAATGTAACGTTTATCATAATGGATTCTTTTCATCGAGATTGCTTAGAATGTACATGTCTACAAACTTATCTAAACAAGAAAAATGAATAATATTGGATATTATGTTGGAGAGCCTGTTTTCAGAAAGTAGTATAGAGGGCTTGTATGCCAAGAAGAAGAGAAGATTTATAATACAAGGTCAGATACAGAAATTAGCATCTCTTCTGGTAACAAAGAGTCCATAAAAAAAAAAAAAATTATTCCTTTAATATGTACTCCCACCCGTTTATGTCACATAACCTTACATCTGCCTTTGATAGCACCTGCATATCATTGCCATATAGATGGCCAATAGCTACTAGCTTATCTCTAAACTCTTCAAATATAAATTTACTATTTAAGTCCACACATATCCTTGGTATGTCTTTGACAGGTCGTAATATGGTTTTAGCTGACGACTTTCTTTGTTGTTTTTTTGCATTGACAAAGTTACGAAAGAATCCATTATGATAAACGTCTATCTGTCTTTCCTTAGATTCATCTTGGTCTTGGCTTGATTTTAGCATCATATTCATATGTCTCTTGCACAACTTCGAATTAACTATTCTTGGAAGAGAACACTTCTTGCCCTTGTTTGAGCCGCTTTGGAGGATCTTCTGGCATGTCTCTACATCGCTTCTAGTAGATTTAGAAGCAGGTCCTATGTTAATCAAGAGATTAGCAGATTTAAAGGTGTCTTGTGTAATACAATTAATAGTATCTATATGTATCCATAAGCATATCAGGAATGGTAGAAAGACATCACAGTTGTCTTACTAGGGCGTCTAACAAACGGACAATGTCAAAGTTAGCTAAAGTGGCATGCAAAGGAATAAAAAAACCTATATAGAGTGTTTCTGATAGTATCATAACAGGTGCCAGATCAAGGATAGGAAAAAGCATTAAGGACATAATACATCATGCTTGAGTATTCATAAAAAAAAAATTTAATTATATATACATTAGACTTACCTTGATATTAGCTATGGACAGCTCTTACACTAATAACTTGAAGCTGTATAGTATTTGACATTCTTAAGTATTCTTGCCCTTACATTTTACGCAAGGACTACCAGAGCATATATATCCATAATCATTGCATACCCACACCTTACATAGATCAGAAGTATTTTTGAATTTCTCAAGAAGCATCGATGATATTTCTTTTGCTACAAGACAGTCCTTTTCCATCTTCCCAAATCGTAGTCCTTCTCTTCTTCATCTCTCTTCAACTGATTCTTTTGTTAGACTCTGTATAGTACCTGTAGATATTGAATGGGCCTTATCTTTAGCCTGTTGCCTGAGAGCATTGTCGTGGTGAGAGTCTTAGCCCTAAGAAATACTGGGTCTTTTTTGCCTCTAGTTTCTCAAGTGTAAGATGAGATTCATAAAGTTCATAAAATTGAAGAATTTATATAAAAACATACTTTATTAACCCTAACATATTCTGCCTTTAGAAACCCGCCCTCAAATTTGCCCATAAATCCTAGGATATCAAATCTATTGAAGCAAAATTTGGACACAAGGTACTTAAGAGAGTAAGAAAGGAAACCCCATAAACCTTTTGATTATAGCTCATGTGGTTAGAGAGAACCATGTTGTCAAAGTAATCCCTCCATGCTGCCTTTGATTCTAGACCCCCTTTGCTTCATACCTTCATTGCTCTTCATTAAAGAAGACCTAAGTGCTGAAATTTGGTAGGCTTATAGCTTGTATCATTTTGTAAACACTCTCCAAATATTGCTCCAAGAGCCTTCTCCAAACTTGAGTTATAGGTTCCATCCTTCTTCTTTGATTTTGCCTTCTAACAATTCTAGATCCGACCACAATTTTCCTCATAACTCCTCGAATATAACTCAAATAGCAATCAGTTTTTTACACAACTTAATAGACTCATATATCTACAAATTCCAACAAATTTTACTCAAAATACTACTTTTATCACAAAGATATGCTCCCTCAAACTTCACTGATTTGGAGATAGACCCCTGTCACATTGAAAGATTATAAGACTAATGAGTTTCAAACTTATACTCATCTCTTCCTTAACTTACATGGATCATGTCTATCAAATTTCACACTCAAATTCGTCTCTTAACTCCCTTTATACCCAAAAAAACCCACACACATGCAGTGCCTATACAAACCCTCAACCTTGCCTTCACTCTATTTCTCTTTTCATTCAAACTGGTTACAATTTCACTCATAATTCTTTGCTCAAAGGTCATATTGACTTGAGATTTTGACACAAAGTAGTTAATTCTATAAGAAACAAAAACCCAACAAATTTTGTTGCTAAAGTCCAAGTGGTTTCCAAGAACCAAGGCCCGAAATTTTGTAACCTTCACTGCCCCAGTCTTAAACACCTACAACTTTCACGACTCATATCTCCCTTGATACTTAATCAAAAGACATGAAAATTATTTCTATGAGTTTCTTATCTTGTCTACTACAAACCCACAAAAACTCGCATCTAAAATTCTTTTCTAGCTTCCTCTATACACAAAAATGTATACTATCTATCAAAAAAATCCTATGCCTTCCAAAAAAACTCTCCTCCTTCTTCTTCACGACCCTTCCTTGTCATCTCCCTCCTGGTCTTCTTTATCCTCTTGGTCAAAAAGACCTCTTAGCCCATGTCTTTTCCACTTCCTCAACCTTTTTCTTTTTACTAACTTGAAGAAATTTCACTTTTCAAGATAAATTTCCATTGTATCTTCTTACTACTAATTTTCTATCAACCTTTTTTCTAATCTTAATCTTTTTATTTTAATGCATTCTTTTATGTTTTTCACACTATGTTTTGATTTACAACACGACAGCGTGATAGTAGCAAATACCAGTTGCAATTCTTGCCTCTATCATAGCTCCTGTATTGCCAGAGTACATTTTTTCCTTTGAAAAGAGAATTATATCTCTCTTGATATCTAAAGAAGGTTTATAAAAAGGGGTTGCATCTATACAAATATCTTCTCTAGATTTCAACTTCAGAGGAAGTATAGAATCCCAAACAGTACCAATACTTAAGACGTATGCCTTGCTCATCACCATCTCTAACAAGTGACCCATAGTCATCCTGCTCGGTATTGCATGAAGGTTGATTATGAGATCTGATACTATTCCTTTAGCAGTGAATGGTAAATCTTCTTGCGGAAATATAGCTCCTATTACACCTTTTTGGGAGTGTCTTGATGTAAACTTATCTCCAACGATAAGAAACCTATGCAGTGCTATTCTTATCCTTATTATCCTATTCTTTTCTATAGTCGTGTATTTAGTAACCTTATCGACTCTACCAGATATGAAACTTTTTATTATAATCTTCTCTATACTTTGTGCCTTATCTGATATTATGAGCTTGGAAGCGATGGTATCTTTATCCTTTATCTCCTGTCCTACTAATACTATACCATCCTCCTCACATAATACATCTCCGTCTGGAATGAAGACAAGGATTTCATTCATATATTTGTTTTCTACAATTTTGACAATCTCATATTTGATACTGGAGAATAGTCCTCTATCTATTGCAGATTTATTGAACAATAGAGAGTCCTCCTGATTATATCCGGAATATGATAATACAACAATCACTACATTCACTTCATTATATTCTCTTATTGCATTTGATACTATAGTCGTGCATATTGGTTTCTGAGCATATGTCAACACCTTCGAGTCAGAAATCATATTTATTATTACATAAGAAGTAAGAGACATAGACTGTTTATTCATAGATGATTGAAATACTAGTCTTGATGATTGGTTGAAATTTGCATAGGGAGTCATGGATGTAGACAGTCCAAATATGAATGATGGATGTATCTCAACATGGGTGTGATCATTATCAATGGTGTTCCTCGTAGTTGCAATATAGCATTGCATCTGCTCCGTTGCATCTATCATCTCTACCGCTCCTCTGTAGTGCATATCAGCCATCAAAGTATTGTTGCATACCAAGGTTGAGCCATTAGAGCATGTTACAAGAGGTCTAGCATATCTACCTCTAGTTGTTTGTATGTGATCTCTTTGTCAGAGGAGAAATAGATAGACACGAATGCTGCAATCTAGGTGCTCCTTTTGTACACCTTTATGTCCTTGAATACCTCATCTTTTGACGTTCCTGCAATGAAGATACTGTTGACAAATAGGGCATCCTTTCCGTCGTACAATGGACTAATATAGCTCAATACGGTGCTCTGATCAATATAAGTGTTATAACACACGTCAATGACATGTACTTTACAACACCTTTATCTATGCACTTTGGTGTCTCACAAGGGCATATGTAGCCAAGCTGAGTTGGAGGTATCTATCTCATCACATCATTTGCTCTCTCTTTAGAATTAACCTCAATCCTTCTTATATGAGATAAGTAGTTGAGAATGGACTTTGTTGATAGTGCCTGAGATATTGTTCTCTTATCTTCACATCGCGAGTATCCATCACATATCCTTGTTGTGAAGTTAATTTGGATGTCTTCTGATATCTTGTTTATTGCAATGACCATGTATGCCTTCTATTTGCTGATACTATCCTTTATCCTCTGACAATCAATATTGCTGATTCTCTTTGTGATATATTTTAATACGATATTTGCTGGAATATGTACATACTTGAAGCTTAAGCAATTTCTATCATCTTCTAATCCAAGCGACAATAAGGTCTCTATAAGTTTGTAGATCATAAGAGACAATATCATTGCTTTTCCGTTGTTATCGAGAGCTTCTAGTAATCTTTAAGTTGGAACCTCATCGTCACTGTTGATCGTAGACATCTCCGATTGTGACTCCAAGAGGAGTCCTAACACTTGCTTCGAATGTTCTATCCATGATAGTATCATATTTTTTGCCTCTATAACAGACTTGCCAAGATTCCTCATCACAACGAATATGTTAACAAGATGTTTTTGTAACAACATAACTTTTAGTACTTCTTTGTCCATGCATACCTCACTATGGCACTTAGAAAGCCTCAGCTTGCACTTATCTCTTCGTGCAAGATATCGAAAGGTATGGTTCTTCTCTTGGCACATTAAGACCTTACTTCTGCCTTCTATGACAAATGACCCTTTTATGATAGAAGTGCCTTCCAATGGTTTGTAACAGCAACCAACTGGAACTGGAATGGACAAGATTGTACTACCATCTGCAACAATATTGCATTCATACGTGTTCAATGTATTGGTACAATTCTGATAATTCCTCTGATTTGGGACAATATGTACCTCTTTAAAAACACTATTACTATCTATCGTTACTCCTTTGATCACCTTGACAACGTCCAATAGCATATCATCATATAGTCTGACGATGCCTCTATCTAGACCTATGTTTCTTGTAAACACTGATAAGTCTATTACTAAACTTCTACTGAGTTTAATGCCCAAGGAAGAGTATACTTCTAGACCAAGATGTTCGTAGGAACCTTTCAGTTCTGTGCTAATAGGAGCATACTATGTTCCTTTTTGATCCCATATAACACTGTCATTATGTCTGTTCATGCTAGAATTATTTTGTTCTCTTACTATTCTATAGAGGAGCTTATGCAAGTCTCATCATTGCACATCAAAAACAAAGATGATATCAATTCTCCTGCTTTGAAAATGGTGTGGTGTGATGTGGCCTTCTATTTGGGAATACACTAGGTACCTGACTATGGAGAGTTTATTTGAAATTTGATGGCAAAATCCAACAGGTCGTTTGTCCTCAATAAAAAGGACAAATAATACAAAAATCTCACAAAAAAGAAGTTATATATATAAACCCTCTTGTATTCAAGTAAGTTTGTACAAAAAAGGTTCAAATTTCCACAAAAATCCTTCAAAACTATATTCACCTGCAAGGACTTATTTCTTATTGAACTTTAGAGTCCAATAACTCTTAATCTGATTATTCAATTTCTAAAAAAATTTAGTTCAAAGTGTAGATAATTTTCTTAAATTTCACTACAAGAAAGAATCAATCATAAATTCGTTTCCAATCGTCTGATATCTCAAACCCCTAGTAAGTGCTTAAAATTCTAGCTCAAAGGCACCCGAGCACTATTTTTCTTATATCTCACAAATCCAAAATCATAATGCCACAAAATTTTTGCATATAGTCTTGTGACATAATCATGTACACTCCTAAAAAGTTTGAGCCAAAAATCTATGAAATTGCATAAGATATAGCTCAAAATGTAACCACTATATAAGTAGGTTACTTACTGCCCTTAAGTCTGTAAGTACTGACTTCAACTCCTAATATCTCCTTCACCCTAGCTTAGATTTTATCAAGCCATACATGAAAAGAAGAGCCGTAAAAGTGCTCTCTCCAATCTTAGTCGCCGATCCTTGATTGCTCTCTATATGCGCAAGTTATATCCAAAAGAGTGACAGTAGATCCAAAATCAACACCTTAACTTTGGGCGCCTATAATTTCTTCATAAAAAGTGCAAATCACACAAAATTTGCACCTAAACCAGATCCAAAAACCTAAACCTTATAATCCTAGCCTCTGACATTCGACTCTTCTTGAAAAAAAAACCCTAACTCCTAATAAATCCTCGGGCAGCCTACTTAAAGCCTATTGGGCATGATTTTTGGCCAATTAGAATAGAGATTTCTATCATCTACCTCTATTCATCCACATGGATGGCCAAACTACCCTTTTTATACTAAAACCCCTTTTCTAACCTTTCTTCTTATAAGATTTATATACTTGGTGCTTTAAGCACCAAATAAAAGAAGTAAATAAGATCTTAAGGATCACCAATGTCTAATATAGGCGACTTAAGATATATACAAGTTACTATCAATATAAAACTAACTTCAAAAGTCACAACTAAAAGAAAATAAGGTCATATAAACCTTAATAATAATCTTTTTAATAGATCCTTTATAAACTAACAACCTAATCACATCTTATAATTAATAAAATCCACTGATATGATTTCATTTAGTTAAGTAATAAATTGTATATTAAATATTTGTGTACAATTTTTTTACATAGTAACCGAACCACAACACAACAATAAGAGCATTTGTGTACTGTTCAACGTGCTCAGATCCAAAGAATTGTCCAGGATATATGAGATCCATACTACTTGGTACATCTATCTTTAATCCTTTGTGCTTAAAAGACATAGTAAGAACTACAGAGATGATATGCTTTAGGTGCATGTCGTTCGACTCTATTATGAAAGTTAAGCAAAGAAGGATATGCAATAAATATAGTGATCATGCAAAAACATACAGGTTTGATCCTAAAAGAATGTGCCTTGTTGATAAGAAGGAACCAAATTATATTGTGTCATCTTCTATTGTAAAGAGCATGTTTTGTACTCTAACTCTTGAGCAGTTGCATAACCTAGAATATGAATCCTCTAATCCCAAAGACCTTGTAATGGACTCTATACCTGTTGCCCTAAATTACATTAGACTATCATTGGGTCCCGATGATAGTCTATACAGACTCTATAATTCCATTCTAAGAAACAACAGCAATGCGCTTGCCGTCTACAGGGTCTACTTTAGAATAATAGGCAAGGACGTTCAAGCAATAGATAATGAGTCTTTAACAAGCAAAATATCCAGAAAAAATGGTACATTCAGAAAGTACATTCTAGATAAGAGAAACAAGTACTGTGCAAGAGCCGTTATAATTCTAGATCCAAATCTGAGCATTAATGAGGTAGGTATACTTGAGGCATTTTCTAGTAATATAAAAGTGGAAAAGGATGGGAACTATGTACTACTCAACAGACAGCCATCTCTTCAGAGAATGTCTCTCATGAGTTTTAAAGCAAGAGTAATGGCAGATTCCTACACAATAAGAATTAACCGATTTTTTTGTCCACCATTTAATGCAGACTTTGATGGAGATGAGATGAATATATTCTGTATTTCTTCTTAGCCATCAAAAGCAGAGTGTAGGACGCTTCTAGCTGTCAATAAGTGCATACTGTCACTCCAAAACTCCATGCCCATAATACATGCAATACAGGACACAGTTACAAGATCCTTCATAATGCATAAGATAAATAAGGTACTAAAGAGATCAACACTTCATGACTGTCTTGTAATATCCAGTCTCAATATCAATAGTACTAACATACACACCTCAAGGGATCTTATACTCTCCCTTGTGCAAACAATAAGAGGTAAAAAGGGACCATTACCTTCTTCTGTTACATCTAGTGAGATAAAAAGTATAATAACAGATGTCTCTATAAACGGTAGCAAGGAGGATGTTCTACCATTTCTTGAATCATTGCAAAAGATCATGGACAGATGGCTTCTTGAAGAGGGGCTGAGTATAGGGTATGATGATTATATATGTGATATAGGAATCATTAATATACTTAACATGGATGAGGATGATGAGGATATATGCACTATTTTTAATAATCTCAGAAATAAGAGCCAGAGAATAACAAAGTAGTCTCTTAGTAGTAGTAATTCGTTGCTTACAATAATAGAGAGTGAGTCTAAAGGAAGCTTGGTCAACTTAGGACAGATAGTATCGTTAATAGGTCAACAATGGATAAGAAGAGAGAGAGCAAAGAGGGTGCTGCTAGATCATAAAATATTAGCGTGGTGCAGTCCGTACACAAGCTCGCTCGAAGGACGAGGCTTTATTGCTAGTTTGTACTCTCAAGGTCTCAATTCCATAGAGTATTTCTTTTATTGTCAAAGAGACAAAGAAGGTTTAGTCAATATTGGTGTTAATACGTCTGGTGCTAGGTACATACAGAGACACCTTTCTAAGTCAATGCAGGATGTAGTTGCTTAATACAATGGGATTGTAAGAGACGGTGAGGATATCATACAATTTTATTATAGAAAGGACAACTCAAACAACAGACAGGTATAAAAAACTTTTTATACTCGCTATTTATCATAGTAATTAGAGTACTCAAATGATGCAGTCATTCTTTCATCGATTAGTTCCTTGTAGGTGCCTGTAGACACAATTCTTTTGCTCGTACATACAAGACAAGCTTTTGTACTCTCTTCTATAGCAATGTTATTTTTTGTCTCTTCCGCTCAAAGAAGGACTTGTTATTGATATCTTCAGATGTTTTTAGCAACTTAATATCCTTCACATCCATACACTGAGCATTGAATTTATACTATCTCATCATGACTATGTCGCTGCCCTCTGGATGGGAAGAGTTTATAGTTTCTATGGATAATAAACTAAATGAGATAGTACTTATACTACAGAGAGATTGACAGAAGAGTTGTTATATTCCCGACACTAGACAATGTGTTAGGAGCCTTCTATAAGATACCATTAAATAGCGTAAGAGTTGTAGTGCTTAGACAAGAATCCTATAAATGTATTATTAGGGCTATAAATTATCATTCTCTGTTAATAAGGGATATCCTACTCCTCCATCACTGGTAAACATATTCAAAGAGATTTCCAAAGAGATGGAAGGGTTCACTATTCCTTCCCATGGTGATCTTACCAAATGGTACAAGCAAGGGGGTACTGTTATTAAATGTTGCATTGACGACTAAGAGTATTTCTAACCAGAGCCACGATGCTCTGTGGCACCGCTTCACAAAGATGTGTATAAGATTGTGTTCTTCAAAGGGACAAATAATACTTGTGCTATGTGGAAAGATAGCACCAAGCTTTGATAAGGAAATAGATACATCAAAAAACTTGATTCTTGGAGTTGCGCATCTATCTCTATTTAGCGCAAACAAAGGATTCTTCAGATGCAACCACTTCAAGACTATAAATACTATCCTTGACCCTCCTATAGATTGGAACCTATGACTAGCTCATTGTCAGATGAAAAAGATGTTAGAACATCTACAGATATATTATTATTTTCCATAAAGCGCTTTGACATTGAACCACGGATAAAAAGAAAACTTGAAATAGTACTACTAAGCATTGAGGCATGTGATATGAACATAGCAGTTCTTGTTGCTGCAGCAGCGGTATTAGCAGAGTCTAAGAGGAAGATAGACGAAAGATTTTCTTTTCTCTGTGCTAAGAATGTGCTCTAGTGATCACATGTGTAAGTGGTATGAGTTCCAAAAGAACAGTGCAATAGAAACAGCAATAGCCTAATTCTCACATGGAGATACTAAGATAGTAAAATATAATAAAAAAATTGGCCGCAATATTTTTTTTAGATATTATAATTTCGCGTTATTATATTCCTTTTCGATTAGCCGGATGATCTCTATTAGTTTGTCTTTGATTTAACTGCCTAATGAGAGATTACATATGTCATCATATAAGGGTCTGAGCACTACTTAACAATACGTCAAGAATACAATCTCCGCAGATATCAAGAAGAAGTTCGAAGCTACAGACATAGAATTGTCATCAATAGAAGTAAAGAAAATCCGCATCTTTAGCCACAGCGACATCATAATACATAGACTGTCTAGTATGTTCTTTCTTAAAGAAAGGAATGTTCTAGTGTCTATGAAAGCAAAATACTCTGTACATACCAACCTTCCAACAATAATATTTAAAAGAGGAGAAAGCAGAGATATCACAATATGCAACATCAAAAGAGAAGAGTATATAAATGTTGTTATAGATCAAGTCTTATTGTTACTTAGTGTCTATAAAAAAATAAAAGATGAATTTATTAAGCTGTACAATGTTATAGCTAACGATGAAAAGGCTTCTAAGCATTATATACAAACGTTTGCTCTCAAAAAAGAGGTACCAGAACTCTTTGTAGGAGGATATGCAAGAGAGTGTTCTATAAGCAATAATAATTACAGAATCAAAAGAAGAAAGATACAGGTCAGAAGGAAGGTCTATTATGCGATACCCTAAAGATGGTCCTTATTCAAAAGTATATACCTGTGATGTAGGACTCTTTCCCGGACTCAGAAGGAACAAATTACCTAACAAAGATGTGTTTGAATTTCTCCCGTGCTGTTATACCACAGATCATCTGAAACGACTAGAGTCCAACTATTATAAGTATGTTCATAACATACTTGACAGCAATGGAGGTGGTAAGAAGTTAAGCGATTTAAGCTACTATATCCCTTGAGAGAGGGTATTGTTGGTAGGGCTCCTAAGGAACTCCAAGAACTCATGTGCTCTACAGACCTGGTACGAGTGAGTGTTAAAAGGAGCAAATCATCATTGCTCTCTTGTTTGTCATTTCTTATTTCTAGGGAGTAATTGATCTTTCCTCCTCAGATATGTCTTTAAGAACTGTGGTACTTGACGGAAGAAGAGATATTGCTTAATGCTAGAGATAGTGAGATATTCTTGGATCTAACACTTTACTGTAGAGCACTAGAGTATGTGTTCTCAACAAACATATATGTGTTTGATGTGCACGATGATACTAATATAAGAATATCTATACCGTGTATCAAAGGGCCATACATCTAGAAGCATGAATATGATGAATCTATCATTATTCTTTGTTACCGACACGTACTTCTATACCCCCAATGCGAGCTAGTGACTGGCCAATGGAGTGATGCGGTAAGACAATTTAAAGAGCAGCTGACTTTTTGCAGCAATGCAATCCAGCTTAATAGATTCATGAAACAAAAGATAAATGTAGACGGAAAATGTGTCTATGTACTAACTAGAAACGGGTGGAAAGAATGCTTTGGATACCACTAAGTGTAGAAAGGGTAGCCATGAACGAGGTGTCATATTTTGAGCTAGTACATGAACAAAAATTTAGAGCCTAGTTCATACATGACTTATATCTTATTTGCAAGAGGTAGAGTGCTGTTAGTATTAAACTTGTTAATACAAGCATAGTATTTGTCCCTAAAATAATGTGGGAGAAGTTCTCTAGTAGACAGGAATTTGTATATTATTATTTGTCTAGATACCCTGTTTTATTTGGCAATGGCACCTTGCAAGTCACACTAGGAACATATGAAAGGCTAATGAGATGTTGTAACAATTCAGCAATATTACCATTAATAATAACTATAAAAGAATTTACTAGAATAAAAATCAAAATATGATAACAATTACTCGTCGCTTGGAAGATGAGGATGCAAGAATCGGTGTTCTTAATTGACTTCTAGGAGTTTACTGCCTCAAGACCTGCCATATGAGTATCTCTTCACAACAATTATGTACACTATAGAGGTTTCTTGTATGATATATGACTAGAGAGCTAGAGCCTGTGATAAGAAAGTTACAATGTATGGATTTGGGAATCTTATAACAAGAGAGTTTATAATTAGAACACATGACTTTCTTGTTCACGGCTATGTGCTTATATCTGACATGAAAAACAAAGTGCAAGAGAGAATGAACAAAATATGTAAGTATATCGGTCATAGAAACATCGCCAAGACAGTGTTCTGCACTAGGAGATTGCTTAGATCATATCTTGAAGGTTTATCAAGTATTACTTCTATAAGAGAATCACTTTGGAGTACTTCTGGAACCTGATGAGAAGGATGAGTATAAGAACATACGAGGATGATATAAAGACCAAAGAAATATTTATTACTACTATAGGCATAAGCTATTGAGGATGGATAAAAGCATTATGCGTATCTGTTAACAATAGCGTAAAGCTATATTCTACAGACTTTGAATATACATGTAGCTGGAAGTGGATACAATCCCTAGATAGTAGAGATGTGCCAAGACTACTAATCATGTGTATGGACATAGAGGTATACTCTTCTAACAGCAGTGCTATGTGAGATCCTTGTGTGGAAAAAGATGAGATCTTTATGATTTCTATAGTGTCACAGAGATACCTCATGCTTGAGACATCTAAGAAATATCTTTTATACATTGGAAAGTGCAAGATAGAGCTTGATGATATAGAAACAACAGCATTTATAAATGAGAGGGAGCTGATAGAAGCATACTTCTTGCTCACTAAGAAGATAAGTCCAGATGTTGTAATAGGATATAATATATTCATGTTTGACTTTAAATATATCGATATAAGGCTACAAAGAAAGCTCATTAGCCTACCTTCTGCCTCTAGAGTTAATAACATGGGTATCGAAAGAACAGCGCAGCATATGGCTTCAATGACTACATGGTGCTTGATCTGCCTGGACGCACGGTTATAGATGTATATCAGTATGTTACGAAGGAGTACAAGCTACAAAGTTATAGTCTCTCTTCCGTCTCAAAAAAGTTTACAGGGAATAAGAAAATAGACCTTCTGTATAAAGAGGTATTTAATTTGTATGAAAAGGGAGATAAAAGGTCAATGGAGACAATCGAAAGATATTGCATGGTCAATTTTGTGCTGATTGTTGCACTATTTGACAACATGAACATATGGATCAGCGTAAGAGAGATGTCAGCTATTGTAAGAACTAGAATTTGAGATCTCTATACTAGGGGTCAATTAATAAGAGTGAAGTCTCAGTTGTACAAAGAATGTCATGATAAAAATGTCATCTTTGATAAGACTAGTTTATTACTCAAAGAGTTTGAATATGAGGACACTATAATATCAAATCCCACTCCTGGGCTCTATAAGTGGTGCTCTCTACTTGACTTCTCTATTTTGTATCCTTCTATGATTATAAGTCATAACATATGCTATTCAACATTCATTAAGAATAATACTAGCCAACCATGCTTTGATATAGAAGTGTCAGATAGGAGGTCTTATAAGTTTGTTAAGAAACCTTTAGGACTGATACCCTCCCTTTTGAAAATATTAATCATAAGAAGAAATAAGATTAAAGTACAATCTAGTAGTGCTACTGGCATAGAAAAGATAGTTCTTCAAAAGAGACAAATTATATTTGTTAAGAGCAAAAAAGAATATAAGCTTCAAGGTCACAAAATGTGTCCGCCATATTTAATAGGGCCTCATAACCTAGAGATAGATCATCTATATTATATAAAGAACCATATATCAAATCCTATCGATCAGATATTACGACTCTTGGGTCAAAAATGTTTGATGAAGGACTTTGCGGATGCTATTAGGGGTCTGATAACAGCAGGAGTTAGCTCATTTTAAAGAACTGTAATGAAGTCATTTAGTCCATCTATCATATCAAACGGCTTGTATATTTCAAGTGAGAACCGTCTGGTCTTGTGTATTGAATATGAACAATTATATATTTTTCTTAATATATCTATGTTGAGTTTACTTTCTTTCCAAAATTTAGTATTCTTCAATTTGCCGTGAACTCTTATCTCACTAAGGGCTATTTTGGGTCCTACTCTAGTAATCTTTTTATTATAGTTAGTGCCCATCAAGATACACATATCTATAAACTGTTCATGATTTATCTTGAAGTGGTTGTATATACTTTGCAGTATTATAGTATCTGCAGATTCTACTATCATATCGATGTCTTTGATAAGGTATGGGCATCCAAATAATAAAGGGTTATAGTCGCTGCTCAGCACGGCACTGACTTCTTTGTTCTTGCACATGTGTGCACATGTAACGTCTACCTCGTATTCACCTACTATGCACTCATTAAGTGCTGTAGGTGACTCTAATAGTGCCAGCTCTACGGACTCAACAAGTGCACCATAGTACTATCTTGCATTTTCTTCATCTGAAAGGTCCCTCTTGAATATATCCCTCATAGTTATCAATGTATCTTCTGCTCTCATTTCATTCTTTTATTTTCTTTCCAGTTCTAGTTTCTTTTCAGGGAACATCTTTTTGTCGAATATAAAAGTGTAATAAAAGTCGTCTCTTAGAACTTCCATTGCTTTCTTAATTATTTCGATGCATGATGAATCATATTTTGTTTTCTCAAATGCTCCATGTCTTAACACATTCTCAGCTTCCTTCAGGGAGAATGTTCTCTCCATTCGACGATGTATAGTGCATTAAGATATGATGAAGAATAGAGCGTTAACATCTACAACAATCTTCATTCTTTATATTTTGTGCAAGGGTACCTTTCGTATCAGAGGTGACAATAGTATTGATAATCCAACTGGAGACATGACCTCTGCAGTGTAACATTTTTATGCTAGCCTATAAGGTTAGATAGGACTTATATATAGTGCGGATAATAGTGATATTATATCAGTATGATCATTGGCAAGGAGATCATAGTATCTATACAAAATGGCAAAGTTGATAGCTAGAAATAAGATAAAGGAATATCTTAAAATTAACATTGGACTATCAGATAAGGATCTTGAAAAATGTGTCAACAGTATAATTGTGTATATGAGACTGGGAATAATAAAGAAGGACGACATCTTCTTCGAGTATAACAAAATAAGAATGATATGAAAGATATGCATTGGAGATAAAAATATTGTCTTCATAGCCAAGGATAAACCCTCTTCATCCAATGTATCTAAGTCCAATATAGTAAGGTTAGAGATTATTCCAGAAAAATTGAAAAGGTTGTTAGAAGAATAGCATTCTAGGATTACCCACTCTCACATTGCTGTCTATCGAGAACATATATTCCTACTTATCTATTGAGAACATATATTCCTACCTATCTATCTAACTATTCGTATATTAGACACTCTACCATATCATAATGTCTTCCAAGTTCTTTGAGTCTCTTCAAGCAAAAGCTGAAGCTTCAAAGAAGTCTGTAATTAAGTGGGCAGATGAAGATGACCATCTTAAGTATAACTCAAGTCTCTCACACTCTTTTTTATCTAACAAGGTACATCTTAGTGAGGACAATGCCTTTTCTAATGACGACCAGATCGAATCTCCAAAGGAACATCCTATATCTGCTCCTTCTATATTTGCTAACAAGTCAAATGCATCATCTATATTTACTAACAGGCCTTCACTCTCTCTAATGAGACCTGTCATTCAAAAGGATGTTAAAAATCCCGTTCTTAAGGTCCCTACTCTTTCTCTTAGACCTAGGCCCATTGACCAGCACATACCGCAAGATATGTCTGTTGTCATTGCAAAGCTTTCTTCAAAAGAGACTAAAATAATATCTCTTGAAAAGAAAATTGAATCCTCTAATGAACGCGTGAGCATGCTCAAAGCACGTGCTAGCTGTACAACAAAAGCTATGGACAATATTAGTAATACCATCAAAGAATGTATTGTTAAAAACCTACAGAGAGGTCTTGACAGTGCTATATAGATTTCTCGTGATGACCTGGCACATGTAACAAACTTGCTTGATATAAGCATAAATGAGAGCACTAACAGACTTGTCTCTTAGCTTTATACATTGTTTGAGAGGCTCTCTCTTATACTTGACAATGTTGTACTTAATAAGATCGACGAGGATATACACTTCAACAAAGATGAGATTGATGTGATCATGTCTCGTAATCTTCATGAGATTGTACAGAAAATAACTGTAGACAAACAGGCACTTATGCTAAGTGGTAGTATTGTATACGTGTCCACATCTCTCGATAAGTTGAAACATGACCTTGGAATAGTACGAGAGGCAGCTCTTGCAGAGGCTTAGGAGCAGACAAATGAAGAGGTTCAAGAATAAAATAACATGATATTAAAAAAAATAAAATTATCTAAAAGAAATTCTTTTGTAGGTTTCCAGCTTTTTTATTTCCAATAGCACAATAAATGATATTTGCTCACTTCTATACAAAAGTGCTATACTCAGTACTTAGTATTATAAGTTAAGCAAGTATCATAGATTTTAAAAATGTCATAGGTCCTACAGGAGTTTGAGTCATGTTTGGTCTTGATGATATCAATGAGGAGACATTCGACAAGCTTCAAGAAAGCCTTGATAAAGTTGTAGTTCAGATGAGGCAACAGATATATGATGAACTTCAAGAGCACTTTCAAGAGGCTCTAGTTCACATGAAGCAGGAGATATACGATGAGCTGATGGAGTACTTTAGTAATATGATTAAAAGTCCTCAGAAGAGCAAAGCACGAGAGGTACCAATAATAGATGTCTATTGCAAAGCAACACTCACCACACGAACCAACAAGGGATCAAGATGCTCCTACAAAACAAAGAATAATATACCTTTCTATAGTCGCCATAAGAAACTGGCTACAGTAAACAAAGATGGTTCTTTACAGCTACCTCCACGCTGTAGAGTAATAGTTCATAATGGCATAATATACAAGAAGCAATGCGAACATGCTGCAAAACAAAACTCCTCTTTTTGTAGCATCCATAGAAGTTACCTCCTCAATGGTCCAAACGCAGTACCAAAAGCATGGAAACGCATGTAAGTGAGGTGTGCCTCTTAGAGGCAGATGCGCTTGTAGAGAAACTGCACTGAAGGCTCAGCAGAAAGAGTAGAAGCACCGAGCACCTCCCGAGAGCATAAATGATAATTTCAACCCATCCAAATGAAAAATGAGCGTAATATGGAGAACCTGACTAGAAAGATAAAGCAACAAGTAGGAAAGTTGAGAGTGGCTATAAAGATGAAAGAAGAAGAAAAAAAGGTCACAGAGGTGACACTTGACAAACCACCTACCAAAGATCAGATAAGAGTTGCTGAAGAGTCTGGATTGGTTCTTTACTATTGTAAGACCCTAGACATCAAATGTAGAATGGTTGCTAAAAGGCTATACCCAGTATTGGAGGATGATATTGTTCAGAATGCGTGGGAAGTTATTTGAAGTATGACATCAAAGGAAGAGTATAGCTCATTGAAAGAGCTACAAGTCAAACATCCTCATATTCATGAATGGAATGACATACTAGGTATTGGTGAATATTATCAAGAGAGAGAAGAATACACAGCACTACCTGACAATGAAAAGAAGCTGTTCCTACAAAGGAGCAAATACAATGCTAAGTATGATTTGACTATAAATAGAAGGATACCATTATTAGACTCTCAGAAGTTAGAACTCATTGGCCTAAAAATGAGAGCATATGAAGAGGATATGAAGAAGGCAGGTATTTCTTTTGTGCCATCAAGTGTTGCAGCAAAGTCGATCACCGAGTGCATGAAAGAAGCTAAGAAAAGATAAAGATACAAAGAAGAATTCTTCGATCCATCGAAACATCCTCACTACGAGACAAATATAATATAGAAGACAGTGTACGTACATAAAAAATAGGACTCTCGCAATGATAAGATGCTTGAAAAGCTTTAAGACGGTAAAAAAATCAGGAAGTCCATGTTTAGTAATAGACTAATAATAAAAGATAAAGATATTTCATACGATGGTGAAGAAATAGAATACAATTTTGACTGTTCTAAGGGTTCCATTGCCGGAGACTACATTCCAAGATTCATTGAGTGTCTTACACTTAAATCCAAAAAGTATGAAGTGTGGAATGATAGGCATTATGATTGATCTTAGTAGAGAGTAGTATCAGCTAGTCAGATCATACAAGTATTTGAGACAATATCAAGGTCAGGATGCGTTACAGCTTTGAGATACAATACGTATCATCTCAACCATCTAGCATCATACTTTAGAGATTATGACAAGGGAGCTCTAAATACAAATGTTATAACAACATAAGATATGACTGGAACTTTTTAGAGTTGATAGTACATGCATATGAAGAGCTATGTACTATATACTAGACCAACTTCATCATAAAGTGAAATTCGAACTATTCTTCAGGAGTACAATGTAGAGACTGTAGATGCAATAGAATGTTCAAGAAAGATTCTATAATCTTTAGACCAGAATTTAAGAAAAATAATAACAGAACATATTAGAACCACTTCCATACAGATGGGAATGACTCTAACTTTTTTTTTACACTACATATCTACTATGCGTGGAAGCTCAGCTAACAGTGTGTGTTCCTTTCCAGCTTGGGATAGGATTCATCAGATTGTTCTTGGGCTATATTATTCTTGGCCTTCTTTCTCATCGCATCCGTTATAAGATGTGCACACTTGATCCTAAGAGAGTATATCTCATTGTCGCCGTTAGGAGTGTCCTTAGACTTTACAAGGTCCACGAATTGGTGACTGTCTGTATATATGTATACGCTATGAACACTAAAAGGCTTGGACTTGAGGCCATCGTATGCTATTGCCAACTATAGCTGACAATAATATCTATCTTCACATGGATATCCAAGATGGTCGGGACCTTCAAGATAGGATTTTGATTCTTTTTCTCCAATAACTAGTACTTTGGAGCTGACATAACAAGCGTCCCAAACTTGGTATTCTTTGTCACTTTGAATCTCCAAGCAGTTAGTGACAAAGTCTGTACACACCTGCCTCAGCTTCACTGCAGTAGTAGCAAGCTTGGGATCGTGTATAAGAGCTTGTAATACTTCTACAACATCATCATTGGTAAGATAGAGCTTTGGACCCTCGCATATAGGATCATGAATTAGTCTTTTGATTCCCCACTGCGTCAGAATTGTATTTGCAGTATTCATCATCTGCTTTGGAGGGACTAGGATTGTGATATTTAGGATGTTATGATAAGCCACTTTTATCTCTTATTAGGAAGGTAATTTTTTCTTTAAAGGGTACAATAAATAATACGTATATAATTGCGACAACCATAGATATTATTATGTCTTCTACATCAATAAAAAAACAGACCATTGCACCGATAGCATATGTATATTTTTGGTTTGCTACTATAAACTGTAAGTGCATGTTGTATGCATCTACTTACGGATTTCTTAGTGCTCATATCAAAGACAAGCCCTAGATCTGGTCTATAGGGTTTATAGTGTACAAGTTTTTGATTAGGTATTGTTGTAGGGATAATATATCTTTTACTTTTGTTGCTGGAAATATATCCTTTGACCAAAACTTATAAGTATTGTATAGTTCCTTCATAGAAACTATGTCTCTATCACTCCTCTTGATATTAGCACTTAGAAATTATCCAAAGATATCATTAGATACATGAATTGTTTCAGTACAATCCTTGACCTCATTGGGCTTCTCAAGGCCATGAATCAGGTATTATTTTTATTCCTCTATAGCTAACCTAATGAACACTGGAGCAAGAAGAGAAATCTTGTTAGAGAAGTTGGTGTCTTTTACGTGTGTTGTAAGGAGATTGTGAGACGGCTCCACTTTATCGACAAATGTTGATACAAATAGTACAACTCTTACTCTGCCCCATACAGCTTTATCAAACGTGCTCATTTGTGGAATCCTGTTAGCAATAAGTACAAACTTTGCCATCTAGGGTATGATGGTCTTTTTTTCACATAAGCCTCTTATGTATAGACTATCGTTTCCTATGAGCTCTTTCATCACACCAAGATTAAGCTTATCGCCTTCATCTGGTTCTTGCACCATGGCAATAAGTCTTCCTTTGAGCATTGCTAGTTCAGGAGTGGCTGTTGATGCCTGTACTCTCTTGTCCATGAGTAATAAAATCCGCATCTTTACTGCGTAGTCACCAAATGCCCGTTCAATCAGGGAGACCATAATTATTTTTCTATTGGCTCCAGATCCTAACCATATGGAGAATATCTTGTTTGCATTCCTTCCCTCTAGACATGATGAAACAAATCTTATGAAGTACTTTCGTATGCTTTTATTAGAAAAAACTTTTGTCAGTAGGTCAAGCACTTTACTAGCAGCTTTTGTACTATTGTCAAGCTGTACAAACGGGATCCTAATTGATAGAGTGATATAATCTTTTGATTCTACTAGTCTAAATTTATCCTCTGTAAAGTCAAATATTCCTCTTTTCATACCTATTATATCTCTTCTAGAGTCTAATAATCCTTCAAAGTCCTCTCTGTAGAGTATTCCTGAGTAGGTATACATTATCTTCTTTTTGTTATCAGAAGATTGTATAAACTCCATTATTCTTGCAGCAGGTTCAACAGTCTCCATATAGGTGTCACACACGTTTGCTATAAACTTGTACATTCTTGTTAGGATGTCTTTCATCAACGATGCTTTAGAGCTCTTTATAGTCCACTTCTTGGTATCAAAGAAGTAGAAGATTTGTCTATCAAAGTTTGAACATACAAACCTTGTACTATATATCACACAAAATATCTTTGATACGATGAACTCGGGATTCCTAGGACATGCACACATTAGATCTCTTACGACTTCTTTCTTTCTGTCATTGTGACACTGTATATAATAAATATCACAAGGCCAGGTAGATGAGAGCTTAGCATATATGTCCCTCTTTTTCCTCTCTTCAGAAACCACTATGTATCTAACGCATCTTTCTGTTACTGTCTCATAGTGCTTGTTCTTGTGGCACCTTAGACCAAGACGTTGTATGGCGTTGCTATCTAGGTTATCCTTGGGGAAGCAAAACACTGCCTCTTTTGCTACATGTAGACTGTTGGTAGAGAATATAATGCCATCTGTTGACCTCGTAAGAGTAGTCAACGATGATATGAGCTTGTAGTTAGTGGGCATAGCCAAAAAGAAGTAGACATATATATTCTCCTCAGACGTTCCAAAGACGATGCATATTCTGTGAACGTCCTCAAGGACATACTTCTCATTATGAGTATCAAGGAACTCAAGCATAGGTGCTTCAAATTCCCTCTGACCAAGGTTGGAAAAGATGACAAAGATTGAAGCCATTGTGACACGCAATATAGCATAGCGTGTAGTCCACACTGAAAGCACATCACTTCCCTATTTATCATACAATATCACACTAATATTGTAGCAACAAGTAGTTGATATACAACATTAAAAAATGTACAAAAGGAAGAAATTTTATAGTACTATAAAGACTAGACCATTATATGATATGCTAACAAAGAGAGACAGATGTATTGTATAGAGAGTGGATGATGATGACAGAACATACTTTGCATTCTTTGAGAGCTGGAAGTACTTCCTAATATGGTACAAAAGACTGCTCCCTCAAAAAAGAAGATTTTCAGAGATGATAAGAGAAGGTCCTCAGAAGTTTAGGCTTGATATAGACTGTCCAGCTCATAGATGGAATGTAGAAATAAATGTGTTTGTAGATCATATCTCTTTTGTACTAGAAAAAGTATTAAGAAAGAAGATAGACATTCTCGTGTATCAAAGTATTGAAAATAGTAATAGAAAGGTATCCTTTCATGTCATCATATCCAATATATACTTTATATCTTCACAGCAATGCCTGGCCGTTGCTCATGCTGAACGTAGCATCACACAGTTTGGAGAATTCATGAATATCGGAATATACAAGAGTTTGCATTGCTTTAGGTTAGAAGGCAGTACCAAGCAGAGATCAAGCAGAGATCAAACAGATTCAAGTATCTGATAAACAAGTTTCATATATCAAAGGAATTTCTAAATGGTGTAATAACCAACATTGCTAGCTGCTCCCATTCTAAGTTATTTGAGGTTTTTAGCAGACCTGTCGTACCATATTATAGATATAAAAGTGGAATTTCACCATTTCAAAACATTACAAGGTACTAATGTGTGATATTTTTTTTTTTTTTTTGAGTATCTTCATCTTTGATTTTCAGTAGATTCATATCTAGCAAAGATGTAGCTCTATCTATTATCTCGACAATAGTTTCAGAAAGCTTACATTGTAAAGATGCTCTGCTCCTTGACCAAAAATATAGAGAGTCAAAAAGTAAGGCAAGATACATGCGACAGTGGACTCCTTCCAGAGATTTAGAGTCTATCTTATTCTGTTTTGTATCATAAAACGTGGTCCATATCCTTGAGTCCTTATTACTCATGATGATCTTTCTATATATCTTCATATTTATTTTACCCTCCTTAGTATATTCCTTCAGTGGATGTTTGAACATATCACCTATTATATCTTTCGAGACTTTGATACCAATATCCTTAGGGTGTGTCATAATATACTCTTTGGAGCAATCATATATTGTATGTATATTGGAATAGAATATGTATTCGTTAGAGTCCTTCTTAGCACTGTCAACATTTATGTTGATGCATATGCTCTTGTTTTGCTTATTAGTTGAACTGGAAAAAGAATTGTCCTGTATACCAAATGTGTAGAACATGCATCCCTTTGGAGCAAGTATTAAAGGGTATTCTATGCCATCTTCAGCTTTGTAAGAGATGCTAATTCTTTTTCCACCAGAAGCTGATATAGGTTTTGTTCTAGATCCTGATGATTGAGTTATATCTATAGCAGGTTTGAAGATTATGTTTAGTGGATTCATATTATATAGAACTCTTTTTTTTGAAGCCATTGATAGTAAGTACTCTTGATGTGTTTACATGTGGCTTAATACTATTTATCAGTTGACCCTACAGGTTCCTTCTCCTATTAGCATTTTAATTGTGGTACTTGCAAGCTTCTTTTTGGTTTTACTAAACATCTACTGGTGGGTTATAATACCCTTACAAAGCTTAGTGCAGAAATGTACTCAGTGCTTCCTCTCTTGTAAAAAGTCATAATATAGTGCTACTCTATTTATCTGTACTAAACAAACACAAAATCTAGTAAAGACTATCCTGTTTGTTTATCGTACTTCTATACTGTTGGATATATTAGTATAACAATCTACGTGTATTAGAAAAAAAAAATTTACATTATAAGAACAACACTACTCTGTTCGAGTAGCATGTACGACAATCCTTGACTACAAGTACTATGTTACTCACTGCTATTGGTATTGTTAGTACTTGTATCAACTGATCGGACATAAGACATGCAAAACTTCAGCACGATGTTTTTTCCTCGATATTCCTCTTCGACCATGTGATGATATTCTTTAGCAGAGATATAGAAAGATCTGTCAAGTCTTCCTCCATTAAAAATAATTTCATCGTTTATATAGATGTTCGGATCTATTATCATACTCAGATCTTTGTAGAAGGAAAAGGGAGGTACTGCTTTTGAATCGCAGCTAGTTAGCCTTCTCATAATCTTTGTTTTTGCAAGAGACTCTTTTTGCTCCAGTTACCTTTTTTATAGTATCAAAATCTTTCATACTTGATTCAAGAATGATAATAAGGCAATACTTGTGGCTATCAGCTGACCCTTCCTTATCGAAAGTAAGATCAACAACCATTGCCTTAGTTGCCTGCTTTCTACCGTTACTTCTTATCTGTGCAATTACATCTGATCTGTCTTTAGGTACATGTTCGACCTCACGATATGAAGACTGATACTTCATAAATAGATCCTTGACTGCGTCATAGGTACTTATGGTTTTACTTTGCCTCATTGGCTTATGACTAATTGTAGCAATAAATGATAACATCTTGTTAAGCTATATGTTGCTGCACACACTTTTTGTTATCACAAAAGCACAAGTGACACATATTATCAATTCTACCCTTCTGTCAAGTAAGAGATACAAGCATGTCAAGTGTTATGTACAACATGAACTATATTGTGTTTGATGAAGAGACTAAGCGCTCTCTCAAAGAGCATATGTTACATAATAAATCACATGTAGGTACTCATGAGGCTCATCTGTCATATAGTCTTCAAAAAGTTGCTCTTACGCTGTCTGCCAATATTCTAAAGGCAATAAAAAGTATTAAGCATCCTCACAGTCTTACTTTGTCACTACTAATAAGAAACCTCCCTACGGATTATGATCTGATAGATACTCCTTCTAGCAGAGATAGTACATGTAATAAAGATACATTTATAAGCGAGTCCTGTCTAATAGGTGTTTCACAATTTTTAAGAGACATTTACACATATGAGGAAGAAAATAATAGTGCTATTGTTCAAGATATATATCTTATAGCTAGCTCTGAAGGATACAACTCAAACGAGGGATCTAAAGATAGGTTATATTTTCATACAGAAAACTCATACTTTAACTTTAGACGTGACTATATAGCCTTGTATTGCTTAAGAAATGATTACAGTGCTCATGCTTCTACGGACTTGATTAGTTGTCATGATATACTGGAGTCATTGTATGATGATGAAATAGAGACTCTTAGAAAACCTTTATTCATCTCACCTGTTCCTCCATCTTTCAAAAAAGAGCTATGATCAAATCCAAGACTCGTTATAGAAAGAATCTTTTTTGATCCTTTTATTAATATCTATTTTCTGGTAATATATTTTGCTAATAACAATGCCAGGAAGGTATTCAAAAAGGTCAAGTATAACATCGAGAATTCTATTATTACTATTCAATAAGTAAAACTAACATCTGGTGATCTTTAGTCATAAACAATCAAAGAGTAATACATGGGCGCTCAGAATTTACTCCAAGATATGATGGTAAGGACTGATGGTTGCAAAGAGTATATATATCTACGAATGTATGGAAAGGAAGATCTGAAGTACAAAGTAGACAGAGAGTGATATCCGCTATGAACTAAAATTTGATCACAGTATCATACAAAAGTAAGTATTAGTCATAGGATATTACTAGTATTATTTTTTTGTTTCTTGTATTAGGGATATATCCTGGGTCTGGTCGATTGAGTGTGTAGCATGCAAATTTTTGGTTAGATCCTGTATGATCCCTAGATGCTTACTTGAACATAGAAATCATAGCTGTCTTTTCATTATTTCTAAATCCTAACTAGAAGTACATAGAACTAATGATAAAAATAAGATACATACACCAATGAGCTCCTCGTAGAGACATAGGATCTATTTTGTCATATTTTATATTATAGAACGTGGTTCATATCTTTGAGTTTTTATATGTATTCTTATACCTGTGTTACTATCTTTATTAGATTCTATAGTGGATACTTGAACATATTAACTACTGTTTCTCTTAACATCTTGATACTCTCATCCTTGGAGTGGTACATAATACTCTCTACAATTATTGTATACAACACTACATATTAGAGCAGGACACTCTTGTTAGCATTCTTCATCGGGAGTATTAACATCTATGCCAATACATATATTCTTTCTTTTCTTAGAATTGGAATCCAGTAGTAAGTTGTTTTGTGTTCTAAAGAGATAAAGCATATATCGCTTTGATACTAATACTAGTGCCGAGTAGAGAGAATTTGCCTTGGAAAAATGTCGGGTTCCTAGCTGCTATTAGAACTAGCAGAGAACATAAGAGGAAGCCGTGCAAGTATCTTCTATACTTGCACAATATTTATTCAAGCTTTCAAATTATACTTATATTATACTTGTATAAGACTTATACAAATATAAAATATAAATCCTTGAATAATACTTATATAAATACTTATATAATACTTGTATAATACTTATATAAATACTTATACAAACACTTGTATAAAATATTATATAATCCTTGATATAATACTTGTACAAATACTTATACAAATATTGTATATATTATTTATAAAATACTTGTATAAATACTTGATATAAATACAAGTATATATACTTATATAAAAGGTATAAGCAAAGTATGTATATATTCAAGCATACCTCAAAATACAACCGCATATGAGGAATACAAGTTATACAACAAGCTAAAATTAAAATATTCACTAAAAATCCATCCAAATATCAAATCAAGCGTGCTTATAATCTATGGAAAGCCATTGATCCATTGTAAAACAAATCAAAATTTCACAAATAGATGACTTACCGTTTAAAAGTTATGGCTAAAAGAAATAGGCACCAAAATTTCCCAACAAATACAAAGGCAGCAAAGCTCCTCTTCACTTCAGCCTTTGTTGTGATTACTTCCTTTCTCCAAATTAGGCATGCAATAGCGTTTTAGAAAGCTCACTCCATCATCTAACTTTTTCTAAAATTTCGCATGCATACCTCTCAAATTCCAGATTTTATAGCTAGTTGATTCTGCTCTTCAAACCCTAGCAATGATTTGCCCTCTTGACACTTCACGGCTCATAAAACTTTCTTTAAAGCTCTAAATGTATTGATTTTTGTTCTCATGGAAAGATTACACAAGCAACTATAAACATCTAAAATATCAAATGGATTGAAGAGACTGTCCGACTTGGGTGGTTGAACAAAATCTCTGCCCTTCTTCATTAGGTGGCAGCAAACCCCTTCCCACTCTCAAGCTCACAACTTTTCCACTTCAACTCCAAATGCTACAAGAAATGTCTTGATAGAAAGATAGAACAATTTCCCACATTCTCAATAAGTTTCACTAAGAAAGACTTGAAATCAAACTTGCAGTGGCAGATCAAAGTTTCTACCGTCACTTTTCAATAGCAGCACACCTCACTAAAACAAGCATAACTTTTTGTTCACAACTCCAATACATGAAAGTGAATAGATTCTAAAATCCTCACAACTTGAAGAACACACCTACCAATTTTCATTACAAATTCTTCTATCTCTTCGGAGCTATCTCTCTCCAAAGTTCACCACTCAAAACTACCCCTAATCCTAGGTCTAGCAAGAGGAGAATATCTCTCTTTCCTTCCATATTAGACTATGACACGCCCACATGGGCAGCCAAATCCTATTGGTCAGGCCCTATTCACCCCATGCTCTTCTTTTTTATCCCTCACAAGGTCCATTCTACCTCAAAAGTCAATAAGAAAGGTAAAACAACCTTTACCTTTCTTCTAATTACAAAAGAGTCTTTTCTAGGATATAAATAAGGTAGGAACAAAACAAATAGCCATCTTAATTCACTAACTAAGTGGCTATAATAAATCCTCTCTTTATAATCTCTAGCACTCATACATGTATTAACAATAAATATAAGATATTTAATATTTTTATACACTGCACGTAAATGCAATATGACACCGGGAAATAATGTACCCAATTTTCAACTTTGTATAAAGTACCGACTCTTTTTCCACTAGAGATGACTAGAGATTTACTCTTGGACCCTAATGTTTGAGACACTTCTGTGATAGGCCTGAAGACTATGTCAGATGGATTTGTATCATGTAGGATCCTCCTCTTAGAGGCTATTGTTTGCATGCACTACTAGTATACTTATTATAATATGATGTTGCCTACTAGTTGACTATGTACATGTTATTCTCTGTTAGTATTTTAATTATTAAACTTGCAAGCTTCTTCTTAGTTCTACTAAGCATCTATTTGTACAGCCTTTGCTTTGTATTCTTAGAAAGCTACAACATTCTATCGTACCTAGAATCAGCAAGAGAATTTATGTTAGATGCCTTCCTAGTGGTTGTGAGGTATTCTAACTCTATAATATCGGGACAAATGTTCTCTTTAATATTTGATATATTTGGATAGTAGATCTCATTGTTAAATAGATAAAACAATATATCCACCTTTATAGGACCACTATATGAATCTATACATCTACCTCTATTAACACTTCTCAGATCTCTTACAAATCTTTTTTTGTTCTCAGACAAAGAGTTTTGTATTCTAAACCTATTGTCTCCATTAGAAAATATTGCATATATGTTATGTCTTATTTCTATTGCTTCTCTAGAATGCTTAGACTTTGATATTATCCTCTTTATTATCTGATTCTTATCTTTGGTCTCTACAGTCATCCATGTACCGTCTAATATTGTTGTCTTCATACATGCTTTGAAAGACTCTGATAAAAGTGCATATGAGTAGTTGTCCTCTGAAATTCTACAGAATAGTATGTGATAATATTTACCATTAACATTCTCAAATAAGTTATCTAAAAAGGACTTGATAGTCCTATTATTGTTTATTATTGCCAATTCAAGTAGTTGCACCTTCTGCGACATTGTCATTGATGATACTATATATATGAAATCTCTCTTGTCTTCATATATTATTCGCATGAAGTTGCCAATACCAACATTAACTATTTGCCTGAAATTTGACAAGTGGATATTGGAACCTGAGATAGCAGCAAAGTCTATATATATAGATCCCCTCACCTCTCTGATAGTTCTTTTGTCATCAAGAGTAATACCTCTTCTGATTAAAGACTGCACTATATCCCTATTGGCACTCAGCAACATACAAAGCGCATCTATAGTAAGCTTTGTACTATCAAGCTTACATATAGATATTATAAATCTGATAGTACATGCTCCTTTGCTATCTCACGTGAGGGAAGCATCTACAAAATAGTCTTGTCACTGTTTTCAGAGCCTTAATGACAATGAAAAAAAGATATTTGCAATGAGATATTCATAGTCTCAAGTATGTCTTGGAGAAGCTGTAGGTATTATAGCATCACAGTCTATCGGACAATTGACAATTCAAATAGCGCTTAGCTCATTTCATCATGCCGGTACAATAGCTGTAGAAGTACTTGAAGGAATATCTAGGTTAGAATCGATTTTAAACTGCTCATTTAAATACTGTACATCAGCTATAAGTGTTACAAGAGGGGTAGACCCTTCAGACTTTGTCCACCTTACAGTAGCAAAAATAACATCTTCTTACTACATCGAGCACAAACTAGACTCTTGGTGGTATCCTATAGCAGAGAAGCATGGCCTCTACAAAGCTCCTACTAGAAACAACAAAGGAGTTGTGTTCAGAATGTTAATCGACGATGATAAGATGAAAGCATATAAAATAAGCCTGAAGATGATAAAAGACAGGATACCAGAGTTCATAAACGAACGCAAGGACATTCAAGCACTAATATCTCTAGAGTTTGAAGACATAGTAGACATATCATTACAAGGTGCAGCAGTAAAGAAAGATGCAAAAATATTTGTATACAATATAGTTAAAGATGTTATACTTCCCATAAGGATATGTGGCATCAAAAGAATAAAACATGCAGTTGTTGATGGAACGGAAGTGGGGACAAAAGGCTCCAATCTTATACATATCTTAGGTCTTGACTTTGTAGATGTAAAGAATACTATTTCAGACTCTACTGTAGATGTTCTTGATTGCTTAGGAATAGAAGCTGCGAGAAATGTTTTAGTGAGAGAATTGTCAAAGGTGCTTAAAGGCCGAGTAGACTTTAACAACAAACTTATTAACCTACTTGCAGATTTCATGACAAGTAAAAGAAATATTATATCCATAAGCATATCAGGAATGGTAGAAAGAGGTCACAGTTGTCTTACTAGGGCGTCTAACGAACGGACAATGTCGGAGTTAGCTAAAGCGGCACGCAAAGGAATAAGAGAACCTACATAGAGTGTTTCTAATAATATCATAACAGGTGCCAGATCAAGGATAGGAACAAGCATTATGGACAAAATACATCGTGCTTGAGTATTCATAAAAAAGCTTTTTTAATTATATGTACATTAGACTTACCTTGATATTAGCTATGGACAGCTCTTGAACTAACAACTTGAAGCTGTATGGTATTTGACGCTGTTCGATAGAGAGAATTTGCCTTGGAAAAACGCCGAGTTTCTAGCTGCTACTAGAACTAACAGGGAACATGAGAGGAAGCCGTGCAAGAATGTTCTATATTTACACAATATTTATTTAAGCTTTCAAATTATACTTGTATTATACTTATACAAGACTTGTATAAATATAAAGTATAAACACTTGAATAATGCTTATATAAATACTTATATAAAATAATGTATAATCCTTGGTATAATATTTGTATAAATACTTGTACAAATATTATATAAAATACTTATAAAATACTTGTATAAATACTTGATATAAATACAAGTATATATACTTATATAAAAGGTATAAGCAAAGTGTGTATGTATTCAAGTATACCTCAAAATACAACCGCATATGAGGAATACAAATTATACAACAAGCTGAAACTAAATAAATCACTAAACATTCATCCAAAGGTTGAATCAAGTGTGCTTATATCCTATGGAAAGCCAATAATCCATTGTAAAACATATCAAAATTTCACAAATAGATGTCTTACCGTTTAAAAGTTATGGCTACAAGAAGTAGGCACTAAAATTTCCAAGAAAATGCAAAGGCAGCAAAGCTCCTCTTTACTTCAGCCTTTGTTGTGATCACTTCCCTTCTCCAAAATGGACATGCAATAGTTTTTTAGAAAGCTCACTCCATCATCTAACTTGTTCTAAAATTTCGCATGCATGCCTCTCAAACTCCAGATTTTGTAGCTAGTTGATTCTACTCTTCAAACCCTAGCAACAATTTTCCCTCTTTGATACTTCACGGGTCATAAAACTTTCATCAAAGCTCCAAATGTATTGATTTTTATTTTTGTGGAAAGCTTACATAAGCTTCTATGAGTGCCTAAAATATCAAAAAGATTGAAGAGACTGTCCAACTTGGGTGGTTGAACAAAGTCTCTGCCCCTCTTCATCGGGTGGAAACAAACCCTTTCCCACTCTCAAGCTCACAACCTTTGCTCTCCAACTCCAAATGCTACAAGAGATGTTTTGATAGAAAGCTAGCAAAATTTTCCACACTCTTTGTAAATTTTACTAAGAAAGAGTCGAAATCAAACTTGCAATGGCAACTCGAAGTTTATGCCCCTCTTCATCGGATGGCAGCAAACCCTACTCTACTAAAACAAGCATAATTTTTTGCTCACAACTCCAAAACAAGCAAGTGAGTAGGTTCTAGAATCCTCACAACTTGAAGAACACACCTACCAATTTTTGTTACAAACGCTTGTATCTCCTCAGAGCTATCTCTCTCCAAAGTTCACTACTCAAAAACTGTCCAAATCTTAGGTCTAAGAAGAGGAGTATATCTTCCTTTCCTTCCATATTAGACTATGATACGCCCACATGGGCAACCAAATCCTATTGGTCAGGCCCTGTTCACCCCATGCTCTTCTTTTTTTTACCCCTCACAAGGACTATTCTACCTCAAAAGTCAATAAAAAAGATAAAACAATCTTCACCTTTCTTCTAATTACAAAAGAGTCTATTCTAGGATATAAATAAGGTAGGAACAAAACAAATAGCCATCTTAATTCACTAACTAAGTGGCTATAATAAATCCTCTCCTTATAATATCTTCTAAAATAATCTTGAACACTCACACATGTATTAATAATAGATACAAGATATTTAATATTTTTTATACACTGCACGTAAATGCAGTATGTCAACGCTCTTGAGTATTCTTGTCCTTACAACTTACGCAAGGACTGCCAAAGTATATATATCCACAATCATTGCATATCCACACCTTATACAGATCAAAAGTATTTTAGAGTTTCGCAAGAAGCATCGATGATATTCTATTTGCTACAAGACATTCCTTTTCCATCTCCTCAAATCATAGTCCTCCCCTTCTTGATCTCCCTTCAACTGGTTCTTTTGGTAGACTCTGTATGGTGCCTATAGATATTGAATGGGCCTTATCTTTAGCCTGGTGCCTGAGGGCATGATAGTAGCAAATACCAGTTGCAATTCTTGCCTCTATCATAGCTCCTATAATGCCACAATACATCTTCTCCTTTGAAAAGAGAATTATATCTCTCTTATTATCTAAAGAAGGTTTATAAAAAGGGGTTGCATCTATACAAATATCTTCTCTAGATTTCAACTTCAAAGGAAGTATAGAATCCCAAACAGTAGCAGTACTTAAGACATATGCCTTGCTCATCACCATCTTTAATAAGTGACCCATAGTCATCATGCTTGGTATTGCATGAGGGTTGATTATGAGATCTGATACTATTCCTTTAGCAGTGAATGGTAAATCTTCTTGCGGAAATACACCTCCTATTACACCTTTCTGGGAGTATCTTGATGTAAACTTATCTCCAATGATAGGAAACCTACACAGTGCTATTCTTATCCTTACTATCCTATTTCCTTCTATAGTCGTGTGTTTAGTAACCTTATCGACTCTACCAGATATGAAACTTTTTACTATAATCTTCTCTACACTTTGTGCCTTATCTGATATTATGAGCTTGGAAGCGATGGTATCCTTATCTTTTATCTCCTGTCCTACTAATACTATATCATTCTCGTCACATAATACATCTCCGTCTAGAATGAAGACAAGGGTTTCATTCATATATTTGTTTTCTACAATTTTGACAATCTCATATTTGATACTAGAGAATAGTCCTCTATCTATTGCAGATTTATTGAACAATAGAGAGTCCTCCTGATTATATCCAAAATATGATAATACAACAATCACTACATTCACTTCATTGTATTCTCTTATTGCATTTGATACTATAGTCGTACATATTGGTTTCTGAGCATATGTCAACACCTTTGAGTCAGAAATCATATTTATTATTACATAAGAAATAAGAGACATAGACTGTTTATTCATAGATGATTGGAATACTAGTCTTGATGATTGGTTGAAGTTTGCATAGGGAGTCATGGATGTAGAGAGTCCAAATATGAATGATGGATGTATCTCAACATGGGTGTGATCATTATCAATGGTGTTCCTCGTAGTTGCAATATAGCATTGCATCTGCTCTGTTGCATCTATCATCTCTACCACTCCTCTGTAGTGCATATCAGCCATCAAAGTATTGTTGCATACCAAGGTTGAGCCATTAGAACATGTTACAAGAGGTCTAGCATATCTACCTCTAGTTGTTTGTATGTGATCTCTTTGTCAGAGGAGAAATAGATAGACACGAATGCTGCAACCTAGCTGCTCCTTTTGTACACCTTTATGTCCTTGAATACCTCATCTTTTGACATTCCTGCAATGAAGATACTGTTGACAAATAGGGCATCCTTTCCATCGCACAATAGACTAATACAGCTCAGTACGCTACTCTGATCAACATAAGGTGTTATAACACACGTCGATGACATGTACTTTACAACACCTATGTCTATGTACTTTGGTGTCTCACAAGGGCATATGTAGCCAAGCTGAGTTAGAGGTATCTGTCTCATCACATCATTTGCTGTCTCTTTAAAACTAACCTCGATCCTTCTTATATGAAATAAGGAGTTGAGAATAGATTTTGTTGATAGTGCCTGAGATATCGTTGTCTTATCTTCAGATTGCGAGTACCCATCTCATATCCCTGTTTTAAAGTTACCTCGGATGTCTTTTGATATCCTGTTTATTGCAGTGACCATGTATGCCTCTTGTTTGCTGATACTATTCCAAGACCAAGATAAATTTAAGCAGAGACAGATAGACACCTTTTATAACTTTGTCGTTGCAAAAAAGCAACAAAGAAAGTTGTCAGCTAAAATCATGTTACAACCTATCTAAGACATGCCAGGGGTATGTATGGACTTAAATAATAAACTTATATTTGAAGAATTTAGAGATAAGTTGGTAGCTATTGGCCATCTATATGGCGATGATATGCAAGTACTATCAAAGGCAGATGTAAGATTATGTGACATAAATGGGTGGGAGTACATATTAAAAGAATAAAAAAAACTTTTTTTTATGGACTCTTCGTTAGCAGAAGAAATGCTAACTTCTGTATCTAACCTTGTGTTATAAATCTTCTCTTGTTCTTGGCATACAAGCCTTCTATACTACTCTCTGGAAATAGGCTTTCTAATATAATATCCAATATTATTTAATTTTCTTGTTTAGATAAGTTTGTAGACATGTACATTCTAAGCAATCTCGATGCCGAAGACATTGGCGATTAACCATTCTCTACTTTGATATCTGTAGTATCAACTCCTTGACGCTTCAATACATCCAAGAATTTTTCAAAGGATTGTGTAATGTCTCTAAGAGTACTAAAAGGATTTGTTCTCTCTTAATGCTTCTTTATAATCCTTCCATCAAAAAACCTATCAAGGGGCTTTATAACAAGAGATTCAAAGTCAGAACTGCTGATATTGGTAATACTATTGCTATTACGTAGCTCCTTAAGAAGTTCAATTGCTATGAGCATGTTCTTATTTACAACTCGAGATACAACATATTTGACCTTTTCCTTAGATAATATCCTTTCTGGGACATATGCAACAATGTCTAATATGCTTGGACTTCCAATTTTTTGCTGTGTCTATAGAAGCGGAGGTTGTGAAAGTACAGAAGACACATACATAGTTTTCCAAGTATACATGGGTGTTAGCATCACTGCCCTGCGTTTGATATCCATCATAATAATACTAAATGTACAAAGTGGTTGAAAGATCCACACAACCGTCTGAAAATCAGTGATACTCTAAAAAATAGAAGAATAGTAGTAGCACCTACTTCTTCATTATCACAGACTCGTACATAGAAGACAGTAAGCACTTGTTATATGACATGAATTTGTTCTTATCAAGCTTACTTCTCCCTTTTAGTTTAAATCATATGCCTTCCATTTGCGCAATGAGATCGTCAACATCTACTCACTTTTTTGTTTGATCTAACACAATTGTGCCAAGAATGTGTATGTACATGTTATCGTCATCGTTAAGCTTAATTGTATAGGCTTTAGACACATACTCCTTGTTGTATCTTGGACTGAGAAATTCTACAACACTTTTCTTGGACATTATAATATACAAGAAGATACAAGCATGTTTGTTAGAATATATTCTCTCAACCACTTTGATGAACTTACTAATATCGATAAGCGCTATGCAAAAGAAGCATGATATTGTTGTTATAGACTTATCAAATCCTCTTAAGTGCTCAACCTTCATCTGTATTACAGTCACCTTCTTATTGCTCCCAAGTCTCTCTTTGAGCTCTATGATATTTGTATAAGAGGATTCAATGCAAGTAACAGTAGTGTAGTGACTCCACTTCTTTATGTCTCCACCAAAGCTTGATCCAACATGTAGTAGGTGACCACCTCTTTGCTTCAACAACTTCCTCTTTATATCATTGTGGTAACATCTCATTATCAACACTGTTAGACCCTTGAGTATAAGAGGAATAT
>JAWRVF010001830.1:0-39937 GCA_036785485.1 Physcomitrellopsis africana | reverse complement strand
GAATTAGATCGTTGTTGTTCCACCAACATGGTGACCGCCCTCAGAAGATCCATGGCTCCAGCCGTTCCTTGTCCTTCTCGTAAATTTGTCCCTGAATTCGTATCTTCCATGATTCTTAACCCAACTGATTGCCCCTAAAGCAGCTCTCAGTGGAAGCACCAATATGTCGTGACGAAAGTCCGCTTCAGGTAGACGCAAGGTCCCTCTTTACAATCAAGTTGGATCCAATATGCACAAACTTTTTTAAACTTTTCTTTTATAGCCACAAAACCATGTGTATAATAAATCAACAAACTAGAAGCTTGGAAATTTATAAATCAAAATCCAGCCGTTTATATAAGTTCAAATTTTGGAAACATAGAGTTCACTTCTTTAGTCATCTTCACAAAAATTCTCAACCGTAAATTCATTATCGATCACCAGATATCATCAAAATATTAGCAAGTAATTATATAAGTAAAACCAAATCAGAAACTTGAAAATTCATAACTTAAGATCCAACTGTTCAAATAAGCTCAAAATTTGGGAAAACATATTTCATACCTTTGATCTTTGTCACATAATTTTGAGCCGTGAATTCATTGTTGATCATTAGATATCACCAAATCCTTGGCAGATACTTTTAGAAGTCAAATCTCAACCCAAAACTTGAAAATTCATAATTGAAGATCCAGCCATTCAAATAAGCTCAAAATTTGGGAAAACATAATTCATACCTTTGATCCTCATCACATAAAATTTGAGCTATGAATTCATTGCTGATCGTTAGATATCACCAAAACCTTGGCAGATACTTTTAAAAGTCAAAACCCTAGGCACCCCAAGAACAAATTTGCCATTACTCCCTAATCAAAGTCTCAATTGATATGAGATTTTAGACATAGACTCTTTATAGTATAAGTAATATGTACACAAAAAATGAGCTTCAAATTCTTCTTGAAACTCAAGTTCTAGCTTAAAGCAAATCCTTCTATTTATCTAACTTCTTCAAAACCCCAGTTTAGTTTGCTGGGTTTAACTAGCCATATCTCACTCAATCTGAACTCATTTCTATCAATTCTTGGATGTAAAATGTGTAGCTTGAAGTCTAGTTTCTAACCCAACTTTTTGATTTCTTGCTAGTATCTTAAAACTTCTAATATACCCTGAAAAGTGACAGTAGGTGTCATATTAGTAGTCTAAGTTCAAACAAGCATATCTCTCTCATCTAAGCTCCGAATCCTGCGTTTCTACCACCTAAACTCATGCCAGAAGCTCTCTCTGAATACCTCTCTGCATTTGCCAAAAAATCCCGTCTTCTTCTCCTCCGAGCTCGTCAAAGAAGTCGCAGCCAAGGTCTTCAAAGTCCAAGTCAATAATTAATAGTTTAAAGTTATAAAAACCCCAAATCTAATCCTCCAAGTCAGCACTATTAATGGTAGCCGACTATTGACATCCAAATCTACTATTTATCCTTGGTAAAATCCTAAATTCAATCTCAAAGTCAAAACTCCTTATATCTACAAATATAACCCTGAATCTACTAAAATCTAAGATTGAAAAAAGATAAAAGAAATAAAAGAAAGTTTCAAGGCTAGATCAAAGTTAAAGTTAAGATTAAAGATAAGGTAAAATTTTAACTAAAGAAAAAGAAAGAAAGTGAGAAATTTTTCCTAAACTATATAAAAAACTTAGATTGGTAAGAAGAAAGAAAGAACTTAATAAAATTTTGAAGAAAAGATAGTTAAGTTAGGTTTCTATATATGGATGTATTTACTTCAGGACAACGTTTATGTGTTCTTCAAGCATGTCATGATTTTCCAGCGGCAGGACATTTTGGATACAACAAGACTTTGGAACTTATATGTAGAGATTTTTAGTGGCCTCAAATGTGGAAGGTAGTCAAAGACTTTTTACAATCATGTGATATCTGCTCAAGATCCAAGACTCCTCGTCATCGACCTTTTAGGCTTCTTCAGCCATTACCTCTTCCAGAACAACTATGGTCTTTTATTTCTATGGATTTCATCACAGATCTTCCAAGGTCAAAATCTTATGATTCTACATTTGTAATAGTAGATTGATTCACCAAGATGGCATATTTTGTGCCATGCACAAAATCTATCACATGTAAAGAAATAACTAAGCTTTTCATTGATAATATCTATTGCTATCATGGATTATCTAAAGATATTATATTGGATAGAGGAACTCAATTTGTGTCAAGATTTTGGAGAATCCTTTTCAAAATCTTAAAAGTGGATATAAAATTATCTTCAACTTTTCATCCTCAAATTGATGGATAAACAGAGCGCGTGAACCAAGTCTTAGAGCACTACTTAAGGTGTACCATCAACTACCAACAAGATGATTGGATAGCTCTTCTATTATTGGCAGAGTTTTCTTATAATAATATGACATATTCTTCTATACAATAAACACCTTTCTTTGCCAATTATGATTACCACCTACAACTTGGTGCTTTTGACTTTTAAAAAGTTGATAATCCAGGAGCAAAAGATTTGGCAAATCGTTTGTCAGAGCTACATACAATAATGAAAGTGCAATTAAAAGAAGCTCAAGAACAACAAAAAATAAATGTAGATGCGTATTACAAGGAACAACCACAATTCAACGTGGGGGACAAGGTATGGTTACTTCGTTGCAATATCAAGACTACTCGTCCTTGTGATAAGTTGGACTATTGTAGACATGGATCTTTTCCTATTTCTGAACAAATCAATCTAGTTGCATATCGATTATATCTATTGGAGTTCATGAAGATCCATCATATATTCCACATGTGACTACTCGAGCCATATAAGAGAGTGGATATACAAAGAAGAAAACAAATGCCACCGCTGTCATACTGCATTTACGTGCAGTGTATAAAAATATTAAATATCTTGTATCTATTGTTAATATATATGTGAATGCTAGAGGTTATTTTAGAAGATATTATAAGAAGAGGATTTATTATAGCCACTTAATTAATGAATTAAGATGGCTATTTGTTTTGTTCCTACCTTATTTATATCCTAGAATAGACTCTTTTGTAATTAGAAGAAAAATAAAAGTTGTTTTACCTTTCTTGTTGACTTTTGAAGTAGAATGGACCTTGTGAGGGGTAAGAAAGAAGAGCATGGGGTGAATAAGGCCCATCCAATAGGATTTGGCTGCCCATGTGGGCGTCTCATAGTCTAATATGGAAAGAAAGGAAGATATACTCCTCTTGCTAGACCGAGAGAAGGAGCAGTTTTGAGTAGTGAACTTTGGAGAGAGATAGCTCCAAGGAGATGGAAGCAATTGTAATGAAAATTTGTGGGTGTATTCTTCAAGTTGTGAGGACTCTAGAACCTACTCACTTGCTTGTTTTGGAGTTGTGAGCAAAACCTTATGCTTTTTTTAGTAGAGTAGGGTTTGCTGCCACCCGACGAAGAGGGGCAGAAACTTCGAGCTGCTACTGCAAGTTTAATTTCAATTCTTTCTTAGTGAAATTTATAGAGAGTGTGGAAAATTGTGCTAGATTTCTATCAAGATATCTCTTGTAGCATTTGGAGTTGGAGAGCAAAAGTTGTGAACTTGAGAGTGGGAAAGGGTTTGCTGCCACCTGATGAAGAAGGGCAGAGACTTTGTTCAACCACGTAAGTCGGACAGTCTCTTTAATCCTTTTGATATTTTAGATGCTTATAGTAGCTTGTGTAAGCTTTCCAAAAAAACAAAAATCAATACATTTGGAGCTTTGATGAAAGTTTTATGAGCCGTGAAGTGTCAAAGAGGGCAAATTGTTGCTAGGGTTTGAAGAGTAGAATCAACTAGCTACAAAATCTGGAGTTTGAGAGGCATATATGCGAAATTTTAGATTAAGTTAGATGATGGAGTGAGCTTTTTAAAAAGCTATTGCATGTTCAATTTGGAGAAGGGAAGTGATCACAACAAAGGCTGAAGTGAGAGGGCTTTTTGCCCTTCTTAATATAAATATTAAGTCATTTATTTGTGAAATTTTGATATATTTTACAATGGATTATTTGCTTTCCATAGACTATAAGCACGCTTGATTCAACCTTTGGATGAATTTTTAGTGATTTATTTAATTTCAGCTTATGGTATAACTTGTATTCCTCATATGTGGTTGTAGTTTGAGGTATACTTGAATACATACACACTTTGCTTATACCTTTTATACAAGTATTTATACTTTTATTTATATCAAGTATTTATATAAGTATTTTACAAGTATTATATATAATATTTGTATAAGTATTTGTATAAGTATTTGTACAAGTATTATACCAAGGATTATACATTATTTTATATAAGTATTTATACAAGTATTATACCAAGGATTATATAAGTATTTATACAAGTATTATACCAAGGATTATATAAGTATTTATACAAGTATTTATATAAGTATTATTCAAGTGTTTATACTTTATATTTGTATAAGAATTGTACAAGTATAATACAAGTATAATTTGAAAGCTTGAACAAATGTTGTGCAAGTATAGAACATACTTGCACGGCTTCCTCTCATGTTCATTGTTAGTTCTAGTAGCAGCTAGGAACCCGGCATTTTCACAAGGCAAATTCTCTCTACCGGACACCGCCTCCTATAAAAATAGACAACGATGAAGAATTCAAGGTTGAAGAGATTTTAGATTCAAGGCAGCACTGAAATCAATTGGAATATCTTGTGCATTGGCGTGGATACAATTTTAGTGAGCACACATATGAGCCATTTAAGAATCTAGCAAATGCACCAATAAAAGTCAATGCATTTTATCGACAACATCCGTCAAAATTAAGATAAAGAGTCAAAAAAATCTTTGCTATAAAGCAAAGCAGGTTCTATAGAGATTTCATCCTATCTTGTATATTGTTTGTTCTTTTCTTAGATTTATTTGTACTAAAGATGGAGGATCAACAACCAACGAATTCAGCTCAAGAGTCATCATTTGTTGATTTACCAAACGAGACATTATGACTATCACAACCTTCAAGACAAAAGAATAGAGATAAAGACCCTCAAGAATGACATGTCTTTTCACGGATTGATGGCAAAATACAACGTGTTTGGTATCACGACCTTGGAAGAGACTCCCGATGTTTGGTGATACTTTTAGAGGTAGGAACTACTCCTGATGGTGTTCCTAATGTTTTCTTTGAAGGAAGTTATGAAGGCCTCAACAATGATCAAATAACAGGGTAGTCCTCTCGCCTTGGTATGGGACATTATCGATGGCTGAAAGGACCTATCAACTACTTTCAAAGGGAACAAAGATCAGAGACAAGAAGCATACCTCGACATATCCCAGGCTTCAATAGTAATCACCGCCTCCTTGTGAACTCAAGCTCAAAGAAGCTTATTATCACATATAAGATTTATTCCTTGTCAATTGCCTAAGATTATAGACCAATAGAAGTAGTAAAAAAGTAAAATAAAGTTTTGATTTGATAATATTTGATAGAAAAGCCTTTGCTTCATAGACTAAATACCTTATACATGTCTAGGTGATTTCCAGAGATTGGGAATTGATCAACAAGCTGTACCACATGGCGCACATGTTGATAGCTTATGGAACAAGCTAGCCATATATCACACATGTTGGTAGCTTGCGGAACAAGCCAAGTACGTGGCGCACATGTGGAAAACTTGTCGTGCAAATTTGACACGTGTCTTGTAAATTAGACACGTGTATGAGGTTTTATAGAATACCACCACATAGTTCTTAGTTAGATACTATTTATAGAGGCAAAAGTGAAGCCTTCTTCACTCTTGTCAACTCCTTTCCTGATCCTAATCTAGTTTCAAGAGTCTTCATGTTTTTAATCTTTAGCAATAGCCATTCCAATTTTCCTTTGAATATACATACTTTCTGATTCTTATTTTGTGACTTTTTTTTAATACAATTTTCATTAAATTATACATCTTTTTTCTAATTCATGTCCTTGACAAGAAAATTAGAATATCTTGTTCATTGGCATGACTATGATATCAATGAGTGTATGTAGGAACCAATTGAAAATCTTGCCAATACGCTGTCGTGAAGTAAATACATCCATATATAGAAACCTAACTTAACTATCTTTTCTTCAAAATTTTATTAAGTTCTTTCTTTCTTCTTACCAATCTAAGTTTTTATATAATTTAGGAAAAATTTCTCACTTTCTTTCTTTTTCTTTGGTTAAAATTTTACCTTATCTTTAATCTTAACTTTAGCTTTGATTTAGCCTTGAAACTTTCTTTTATTTCTTTTATCTTTTTTCCAATCTTAGATTTTAGTAGCTTCAAGGTTATATTTGTAGATATAAGGAGTTTTGACTTTGAGGTTGAATTTAGGATTTTACCAAGGATAAATAGTAGATTTGGATGTCAATAGTTGGCTACCATTAATAGTGCTGACTTAGAGGATTAGATTTGGGGTTTTTATAACTTTAAACTATTAATTGTTGACTTGGACTTTGAAGACCTTGGCTGTGACTTCTTTGACGAGCTCGGAGGAGAACAAGACGGGGTTTTTTGGCAAATGCAGAAAGGTATTCAGAGGGAGCGTCTTCTTGGCATGAGTTTAGGTGGTAGAAACGCATAATTCGGAGCTTAGATGAGAGAGATATGCTTGTTTGAACTTAGACTACTAATATGACACCTACTGTCACTTTTCAGGGTATATTAGAAGTTTTAAGATACTAGCAAGAAATCAAAAAGTTGGGTTAGAAACTAGACTTCAAGCTACAGATTTTACATTCAAGAATCGATAGAAATGAGTTGAGAATGAGTGAGTTATGGCTAGTAAAACCCAGCAAACTAAACTAGATTTTTGAAGAAGTTAGATAAATAGAAGGATTTGCTTTAAGCTAGAACTTGAGTTTCAAGAAGAATTTGAAGCTCATTTTTGGTGTACATATTACTTATACTATAAAGATTCTATGTCTACAATCTCATATCAATTGAGACTTTGATTAGGGAGTAATGGCAAATTTGTTCTCAGATATCTAGGGTTTTGACTTTTAAAAGTATCTGCCAAGGTTTTGGTGATATCTAACAATCGGTAATGAATTCATAGCTCAAAATTTATGTGATGAGGATCAAAGCAATGAGATATGTTTTACCAAATTTTGAGCTTATTTGAACGGCTGGATCTTAAATTATGAATTTTCAAGTTTCGGGTTGAGATTTGACTTCTAAAAGTATCTGCCAAGGATTTGGTGTTATCTATTGATCGACAATGATTTCATAGCTCAAAAATTATGTGACAATAGTCAGAGGTATGAAATATGTTTTCCCAAAATTTGAGCTTATTTGAATGGGTGGATCTTTAATTATGAATTTTCAAGTTTCGGGTTGAGATTTGACTTCTAAAAGTGTCTGCCAAGGATTTAATGTTATCTAACGATCGGCAATGATTTCACAACTCAAAATTAATGTGACAACAGTCAAAGCTATGAGATATGTTTTCCTAAATTTTGAGCTTATTTGAACGGCTGGATCTTCAATTATGAATTTTCAAGTTTCGGATTGAGATTTGACTTCTAAAAGTATCTGCTAAGGATTTGGTGTTATCTAACGATCGGCAATGATTTCACGGCTCAAAATTAATGTGACAATAGTCAAAGGTATGAGATATGTTTTCCTAAATTTTGAGCTTATTTGAATGGCTTGATCTTCAATTATGAATTTTCAAGTTTCTGGTTTGGTTTTACTTATATAATTACTTGCTAATATTTTGATGATATTTGGTGATCGGTAATGAATTCACAGTTGAGAATTTTTGTAAAGATGACTAAAGAAGTAAACTCTATGCTTCCAAAATTTGAACTTATATAAACGGCTGGATTTTGATTTATAAATCTCCAAGCTTCTAGTTTCTTGATTTATTATATGCATGGTTTTGGGACTATAAAATATTTAAAAATTTAAGTAAATTGGATCCAACTTCGATTGTAAAGAGGACCTTGCGCTCACTGCTTTGACTTCGTCATTTATTATTATTATGCCCACCGAGAGTTGCTTGATCATATAAGCTTAAGAATTTCATGAAGATTTGACCAGTGGGGACAAATTTATTTGTATGACAGCGAATGAGCATCTTCATCAGGTCTATACGGGTCACCATGCTATGAACAACAACAATTCAATTCTCACGGATACGGAGCCTGCTGTGCACTTCTCGAGAAATTATTGATAAGATAGGGCCGGTTTCGATGGCAAAAGACGCTACCAATTCCTTAAAGCCTATGTATGTGAAATGGAGATCCATCAAGTTCCACAAGCTAGAATGTTAGAGACTTTTGATTTGGCTGTGGTACCAAAGATTCGAGATCGAGTACGTCATATAAGAACAACTGCTAATGCAATCACATGGATGAGGTTTGAAGAACAGATGAGAAATGAATTCTTTGATAAAGACATTGACAAGATGACTAAGTGGTTTTTCCTAGATTGGGTGGAACAACGCCCAGGAAAGATGATGGGACCAAATGAGTTACTCAGAGCATTTGAAAAGAAATATGGTCAACTTTCTGTGTCAGATCGAATGTTCTTGGATGGTCGAAAGATTGAGCTATTTTTACAAGCAATTGATGAAGCTTTAGAAGATAGATTGCTTATACTTTTGGGAGACAAGGATGCAGAAGGTGGCTTCACCACAGATTGGAGAAGAGTGGAGGAATCCATCATTTTACTAGCCAAACAACAAAGGGTGAGATCTAGGGGAATGGGGGCATATGCAGAAGCCATTCCAATAGGCATCTCGAAAGAGCCAATCACTTCTTCAATTCAAAATACACCATCGGTGCAATCCACTCCATCTACAGTTGTTGGAAAGAGCAAAACAATAGATGAAGGTACTCTTGAGGAATTAATCAAAGGTATAAAGGAATTAAGGGTGGAAATGAGTGAGTTGAAGAAGGGTCAAAGCAGTGGTTCTTCACAGCCACCAGAAAGAAAAAAAAATTATATAATGAGGTGCATTTGGTGCGATGACACTAATCATAGCCGAAATAATTGCACAGAGTATGCTGGAGCTTTAAAGGATGGAAAAATCATTTTCAAAGAAGGAAGAATTAGGGAAGCAGCTACAGATTCTCCATTGGATATTAATTTTGGTAAAGGAAGAATGAAGAAGATGATGGAGGATTGGATAAAAAGAGCTAAATCCCAAGATTCAAGCAATGTCAATTCTTATCAAATTGTTGCATGGCAAAATAATATTGAAATTCCATTTCATGCAACACGTGAGGCTATGATACGAGGGGCCTAAGCTATCAGACAAAGAACTGGATGGGATGATCCTGTTGACACTACAAGCATCAAAGCTTTTCTGGATAGAAACAAGAGAAGGATGGCAACCAAGATGTTTGGGTAGAGGTGAAGAGAGGAAGAAATGCAGAAGAAGAAAAAGAAGGAGAGCTTATAAATAAAAGGCAAACTCGCAAAAGTAATGAAGGTGAAAAAAAAAAGGAGGATTTTATTCAAGGTACCAACCATCCATCAGGGTGTACACCTTCAACTTCAAATCTGAAAGATACATTGTTGTCTAAGGACAAATGGGAGGAAAGAAAAGGAGCAAGCAAGGGAAAGAAAAAAGAAGAAGCGGGACGAGGTAAGGTTAAAGGCCCTACTTATAAACTTTGTTCTGATATAGAAACATCAATAGATATGAAAGGAATTTTGGAAGAGAGAATTCTTGATGCTAAGATTGAATTCACATTGAGAAAAGCCTTGGAAATAGCAAAGAAAGATTTTCATGAACTCATAATCAACGTAATAAAAAGAAAATGTCAAATGACAACCGAAACAGTTATGGCTAGTGCAATTGATACTTGCATAACTGAAAAAGAAGGTGATGAGATTGCTCATGTATTCTCTACAATATGTGATTCTGGGTCCAAAGAAGGTTTCAATGAAGAACTTACAAATGATACTTATGATATCCAAGAGCAAAGCCTGGATGATGATTTGGATGAGGATTTAGAAATGGAGGTACTAAGTATATTTTCTCCTAAAATTCAAACATTACTAGAAAAGATTGCTATCAAAAATGAAGAAATTAAGAAATCAGGAGTTGAAGATGATTGTAAGATTGAAGAACAAATTAATCTTGGAACAAAAGAAATAAAAATAAGAGAGAAAGATGAGGCAAGAGTGCACGCATGTTTATCGGCTGCAGATGAGAAAAGTGTGAGTAAAAAAAAAACAATGTATGCTCATCCATATTGGGCAAGGGCTACAACAGAAACCCAAGTTAAACTTGAAAATTTAGAAGAAGCAATACATGCTCTTGTGGATCATGGATCTGAAATTAATATAATATCAAAGGTTGTTTATGAAAAAAAAAAATGGCCTATAGATACCAACCATGGATGGGTATTGAGAGCGGCAAACAACGAAAGAGGGGGTCTTTATGGTGCATGCCCAGCAGTTAAAACAAAAATTGGAAATGTGGAGGTGGATCAGAATTTCTTTGTGTAAGTCCAAAGTACGTATCCAATTATACTTGGGCAACCATATATCACAGCTTCAAGAATGGAAACTAAGATATTAGACGATGGATCACATTATGCTAGAATTCGGAGTTGTGATGGAAGAAATTCAGTGCAATTTCTCACAGTAAAGCCAGAGTATGAAAGACATCGAGATCAACTGCGAGAAGTACCTCTAGACATTGAAGAGACTTTCTAGGATTTCTAAGGAGCACACGTGAAGCATGGGGATCTACGGGTGCAAGTACTTTATTTACTACTACATTCCCCAATGTACAGAAGAATGACTGTGGAATTTTGGATTTGACTAAATGTGGTATTTCAAGTTTTCAAGGTATTGATATATTAGACTCTAAATATAGAGCTAAATTAAGAAAAATTGAAAAAAATCTAAAGATAAAAGGAGTGCTTTTGGAAGATGAAGCTATTTCAGGGATGGTGGAAGAAACAGGGTTTGTAGGAAATATTCTGCAATAATTGAAAGGTTTAAATGAAGGAATAGATATAAAAAATAATAATGATATTGTAGTGGAAATTCATGATCAAGCTCTTTATGAAGAAATAAAACAATTTGTTAAAAATCCTACTAAAGAAGCTATCAATTACATATTTGGAATTGAAGCACAAGTGAATACAAAGTATAAATCAGTGGCAAAGAAAATTAAGCCTGTGGCAATACAATTGCCTGAAGATTCCAAAGATCATATAAAACAAGCTGAAATGGAACCAAGGCTAAGGAATCTAGAGGGGATGGACATCGGTTTACGGAAGAAACACTCAAGAAGTTGAAGATTGGAGGGGGTGAGTTCTTGACTGATCTTGAAAAAAACCTTTTTTTGAATATACTTTCTAAACACAGAAAGTCATTTGCATCAAAATCTAATGAAATAGGATGTGTCTATCCAAACATAGTGGTACCAATGGTGATCTTTACAGTTCCACATATACCATTGGACTTAAAACCTATTCCAATTCCAAGAACTCAACTCTCAAAATTAATTGAGTTGTTCAAGGAAAAAATGGAAATAGGAATCCTTGAACCTTCTATGGGACCATATTCCAATCGTTGGTTCACGGTGCCAAAGAAAACAGGAGCATTAAGGTTTATTCAAGATATGCAACCCGCTAACCGAGTTACTATTAGAAATAAAGGTTCCAATTCAATTGCGGATGAGGTGGCTGAGGCTTTTGCAGGCCATGCCATTTATTCAATTGGAGATTTGTATTCAGGCTATGATCAGTTTCAATTGGCAACAGAGAGCAGGGATTTAACCACAATGAAGACTCCTTTAGGTTTGGTTGGAATGTGTACATTACCTCAAGGTGCCACCAACTCAATGGCACATATGCAAAATACAATGAATCGAATTCTAAAAGATTTTGTACCAGAAAAGACTATACCATTTGTGGACAAAGATCAAAGGTATGAGATATGTTTTCCCAAATTTTGAGCTTATTTGAACAGTTGGATCTTAAATTATGAATTTTCAAGTTTCTGGTTTGGTTTTACTTATATAATTACTTACTAATATTTTGATGATATTTGGTGATTGGTAATGAATTCACGGTTGAGAATTTTTGTAAAGATGACTAAAGAAGTAAACTCTATGCTTCCAAAATTTGAACTTATATAAACGGCTGGATTTTGATTTATAAATCTCCAAGCTTCTAGTTTCTTGATTTATTATATGCATGGTTTTGTGACTATAAAAGAAATATTTAAAAAAAATTTGTGCAAATTGGATCCAACTTGATTGTAAAGAGGGACCTTGCGTCTACCTGAAGTGGACTTTCGCCACGACAACGCTTCAAAAATTACAGCAATTTTATTGATTCTATCTCAACAAACCTAAATGTGTTCAATGATAATTTTTTGGTGAAGATTGGATTTGAAGAATGCCTTTAAGAGGGAAAGAGTCAAATCAAAGCCTTCATCAATATGCAGTCATCTATTCCAAGATAAAATAGAATTATAGAAGCAAATCAATCACTATGTCATACCTTCAAGTGTTGAAAAATTTAGCAGAATAAGATTAAAAGATTCACTTGTTATGCAAGCTTGGAATAAATCAGTATAGTTTTCATAGCCTTCAATTGAGCATAATAAAGATGATATATTTCAGTGCCAAATACAACCACGGTTAGAGCCATTAGGAGCAATATCCAACTATGTAAGTCTTGACTCTAAGTCTTGAATTTTAATAATATTGCTTGAGCTTAGAAATGTGAATCTTTTTAAGCTTGAGATCTTACTTAGAAGATGTTTTGAAGGCTACAATAAAAATCAGATCTTTGGATGAAATGTTTCAATAACAAAGGTATTAGTTCAAGACCATAGATGATTTTTTTGAGGACTAATAGAATCTATTGCCCAAGAACAAAGAATAGAATACATAGTTTCATTAGTACAACATATTTTTGATTTTTTACATATTGTAGAATGGGTAGGAATTTTAGGATTTATAATACATAGTTTGTAGGATTAAGAATAGGCAAAAAGCCGATGAATGGCTAGGCTTTAGGGAAGCTACAAAGTGATGGTATGAGTTAGAAAAGTAGATTATTGGTTTGATGCGTAGTGCCATTTACCGACAAGATAAGTATAAATCGATCCGACAAGAGTAATAGCCATGACGCGATAGTGGCCGAGTCAGTAGTAAGCTTTGGCGCTACCTCTATTAATTTTTGGGTTATATGATATTAGATTCATTGAACATTATAAAAATGCAAGCAGCGGTTGCTCATTTCAACTCAAAAGAGCAGTCCCAGGTAATAACGAAGATCGGCGATGTTTCGACATACGAATATCAAGGAGTAAATATACGAAAATTGGAAGCCGAGACCCAGATGTTTTATGAAGACGAATATGAATGCGCAGGAACGAAAATACATCGAGTATTGAATTGCTATGATCCACTATATAAACCACGAGCCGTGATTACGCCGGGCGAATTATTAGGAGTGATAGTCAATTTTGGAATATTCCTGTATTTGGAGTATAGGATAATTATGCTGTGTTCTGAGATATCGCAGTATTACATATTGTTGTCATAAAGAAGGAGAGGAGGAGAGGTAGTGAATACTTAAATTGGATTATTGTTCACGATATTTTATTGTTAACAGAGTTATTGGTAGTATGAAGGAGATACTGTAACAAATTGGGATGTTTTATCGTAATCGTATAGCGCTTAATGGAGCGACGACTCTAACTAAGCAAATTTCAACGCAGTCAGCCTTCCTCACGCTCAAATTTTCCTTACACATTTATTTCTGTATAAAGACGGTGAGAATAAGTGAGTATCATTGTCATAAGGCGATTTGGCTACTATGTGAAAAAATTGTACATGTATATTTAATATACAATTTACTACTTAACTAAATGAAAGTCATATTAGTGGATTTTATTGGTTATAGGATGTGATTAGGTTGCTAGTTTAGAAAGGATCTATTAAAAGGATTATTATTAAGGTTTATACAACCTTATTTTCTTTTAGTAGTGACTTTTGAAGTTAATTTTATATGGATAATAACTTGTATATATCTTAAGTCACCTATGTTAGACATTGGTGATCCTTAAGATCTTATTTACTTCTTTTATTTGGTGCTTAAAGCACCAAGTATGTAAATCTTATAAGAAGAAGGGTTAGAAAAGGGTTTTTAGTGTAAAAAGGGTAGTTTGGCCATCCATGTGGATGAATAGAGGTGGATGATAGAAATCTCTATTCTAATTGGCCAAAAATCATGCCCAATGGGCTTCAAGGAGGCTGCCCGAGGGTTTATTAGGAGTTAGGGTTTGTTTTTCGAAAAGAGTCGAACATCAAAGGCTTGGGTCATCAGGTTTAGGTGCAAATCTTGCATGATTTGGACTTTTAATGAAGAAGTTATAGGCGCTCAAAGTTAGGGTGTCGATTTTGGACCTACTATCACTCTTTTGGATATATCTCGCGCATACAGAGAGCAATCAAAGATCGGCGACTAAGGTTGGAAAGCGTACTTTCTTGGCTACACTTTTCATGTACAGCTCGATAAAATCCAAGCTAGAGTCAAGGAGATATTGCAAGTTGAAATCAGTTCTTGTAAGCTAAAGGCAGTAAGTGACTCTGCTTAACTAGCGGTTACATTTTGAGCTATATCTTAGTCAATCTGATAGATTTTTGGCTCAAAATTTTCAGGAGTATATATGTTTATGTCACAAGACTATGTGCAAAATTTTTGTGGCATTAGGGTTCTGGGTTTGTGAGATATAGAGAAAATAGTGCTCGGGTGTCTCTGAGCTAGGGTTTTAAGCACCTGCTAGGGGTTTTGAGATATCAAACGATTGGAAGTATATTTGCAATTGAATTTTTTTGTGGTAAAGCTTAAAGGTGAATTCTACCTTGCCTGAAAGTTTGAAGAAAACTGAACGGCTGGATCAGAAGATATGATTTTCTAAAGTTTGGGAAGAAAAACATCCTTTGCGGGAAAATATATTTTTAAGGGTTTTTGTTGCAAATTTGGACTTTTGTGCATACTAAAGGTGTTTTTGGGAGCCAAGACTTTATGGAGGTGTAAAAGGTGGATGTATAGAGCCATGATATGATTTTGATATATAGATGTGTCTTTAAAAGGTTTTTAAGGATTTTCTACATATCATAGAGAAAACTTATGTTCAAACCTACTTAAAAATAAGAGTTTTTAATCATACAAAACCTTTTTCTTATATTATCGTGTGTATTTATCCTTCTTATTAAGGAAAAATAACTCATTAGATTTTAGCCAATAAATATTAAGTAAAATTCTCTACAGCTAGGTACCCAGTGTATTCCTAGATAGAAGTTCACGCCACGCGATAACGGACGACAACAACATTTTGGCACCACTGTCGGGGATTGACAATAGTATTGAGTGTTAGGAATTAACTGCTGAATAAGTAGTTACAATAGTGATGGAAAGCAATGTCAATAATAGATGATGAAAGATTATGGTTAATAAGAATAAGAACATTGTTCTGAGAAAAATACGTCAGTCGAAAGAAAGACAAGAGAGAGCACAAGTAAGAAATTTGTTGCGGGACGAGCAAGAACAGAAGCTAAAAAGGAAGCGTCGATAGAGTTGGATTAAACCGTGGTTGCATGCCTGTCAGCATATCCGAGCATACCAAGAACATGAAAGATCTTTAATATTTTAGACATATATACCGTTAAAGAAGTTGCCAAAAGCACTCGCGGGTAATTCCACAAATAGCCCAGTGTATCTCTTGAGCCCATTAGTGGAAAGAGAATGGAGCACAGAAGAATTGGGTATTCCATTGGATACTTTTTCAATAGTGGATATAGCCGATTCTAGCAAGGCTAGTTCTTTAGTAGGAAATGTATTGCTTCTAAATAAGGGCCAATTCAGTGTATTCCAAAATCCATTATTTTCACTTCAACTTCAACCGATAAAATTATTTGCAGATAATAATACTAAAGAGCGGAGGCCTAGAACTCCAAAAAAAACAATTGAGGGAGGTAGCATTTATTTTAACCAGGAAGCAAGTAAAACATTGCCACCTTCAATGGTGGCGGACGATCCAGCAGTACCAATTGCAATACAAATGGGTGCAATCTTATCCATTAAAATAGTTACGAATTATGACAAAGTCCATGCAACAGTTCTAGTTCCAAACTCCGTAAGAAAATTATCTCAAAGGGTCAAATTAAAATCCATGAAAAAGAAGAGGCCCTTAGGAATCATTGCCAATATGAAACCATATGATATTATGAAAGATTTGGATGAAATTAAACCTTCTATTACCATGAAGCAATTGTTAGCAGTTGCACAAGAATGCCGTTCTACATTGAATTCTTTGTTAATACGACATAGAGTTTGTAATAAAGAAATTTATGAGGTTAGTTTGAATCCCGATCCGGGAGCACCAACTATCGATGTATCAATTGATGGTGTTCTCATTCCTAGAGTTCAAGTGGATGGTGGCTCTAGTGTGAACTTAATGAACGCGATGTCGTGTTGTAAATCAAAACATAGTGTGAAATTCATAAAAGAATGCATTAAAATAAAAAGATTAAGATTAGAAGAAAGGTTGATAGAAAATTAGTAGTAAGAAGATACAATGGAAATTTACCTTGAAAAGTGAAATTTCTTCAAGTTAGTAAAAAGGAAAAGGTTGAGGAAGTGGAAAAGACATGGACTAAGAGGTCTTTTTGACCAAGAGGATAAAGAAGACCAGGAGGGAGATGACAAGGAAGGGTCGTGAAGAAGAAGGAGGAGAGTTTTTTTAGAGAGATAGGATTTTTTTGATAGGCAGTATACATTTTTGTATATAGAAGAAGCTTAGAGAGGATTTTAGATGCGAGTTTTTTTGGATTTGTAATAGACAAGATAAGGAACTCATAGAGACAATTTTCATGTCTTTTGATTAAGTATCAAGGGAGATATGAGTTGTGAAAGTTGCAGGTGTTTAAGACTAGGGCAGAGAGGGTTACAAAATTTCGGGCCTTGGTTCTTGGAAACCACTTAGACTTTAGCAACAAAATTTGTTGGATTTTTGTTCCTTATAGAGTTAACTACTTTGTATCAAAATCTCAAGTCAATATGACCTCTAAGCAAAGAGTTATGAGTAAAATTGTAACCGGTTTGAATGAAAAGAGAAATAGAATGAAGGTAGGGTTGAGGGTTTGTATAGGCAGTGCATGTATGTGGGTTTTTTGGAGTATAAAGGGAGTTAGGAGACGAATTTGAGTGTGAAATTTAATAGAAATGATCTATGTAAGTTAAGGAAGAGATGAATGCAAGTTTGATACTCATTAGTCTTAAAAATAAAATGTTATGTTCTTTCAAAGTGACAGGGATCTATCTCCAAATCAGTGAAGTTTGAGAGAGCATGTCTTTGTGATTAGAGTAGTATTTTGAGTAAAATTTGTTGGGATTTGTAGATATATGAGTCTATTAAGTTGTGTAAAAAACTGATTGCTATTGGAATTATATTCGAGGAGTTATGAGGAAAATTGTGGTCGGATCTAGAGTTGTTAGAAGGCAAAATTAAAGAAGAAGGATGGAACCTATAACTCAAGTTTGGAGAAGGCTCTTGGAGCAATATTTAGAGGGTGTTTACAACATGAGATAAGCTATAAGCCTACCAAATTTCAGCACTTAGGTCTTCTTTAATGAAGAGCAATGAAGGTGTGAAGCAAAGGGGGTCTAGAATCAAAGGCAGCATGGAGGGATTACTTTGACAACATGGTTCTCTCTAACCACATGAGCTATAATCAAAAGATTTATGGGGTTTGCTTCTTTACTCTTTTAAGTACCTTGTGTCTAAATTTTGTTTCAATTGATATGATATCTTAGGATTTATGAGAAAAATTGAGGGCGGGTTTCTAAAGGCAGAATATGTTAGGATTAATAAAGTATGTTTTTATATGAATTCTTCAATTTTATGAACTTTATGAATCTCATCTTGCACTTGAGAAACTAGAGGCAAAAAAGACCCAGTGTTTCTTAGAGCTAAGACTCTCACCACGACAGCGGATACAATAGAGGACTTAGATTTAAAACAGTTAGTACCCACGACATTGGTATTGAGAATGGCAGATCATAGTAGGATAAAACCAATGGATATCTTACACAGTATTAATATTGTAATCGTGGAAATTACATATGAAATTGATTATATTGTTTTTCGATCACAGAGTTCCACTCTATCATATCCAATATTATTGGGTTGGCCGCGGCTATATCATGCCAAAGCTAAGAACGATTGGGGCCGTGGAACGTTAACTATTGAGTAAGGTAATGACAAGATTGTTTTACAGATGTACCCAATTCAATATCATGGAGAGTCGCAAATTAGGGGCACAGAAGCAACATCTGAAGATGAGGGCCAATCTGAGGCAGAGTATGACGAAGTTAATAATGCGATGCAAGTTGATCAGGACCCAACTCACATGTGGAACCCAGGCATAATATATCAGTATGGAGGTCTAAGGGAATATTTTTTAGATCAGGAGGATGTAGTAAATTTTGACGATGTCATCACAGACTGGATGAATAATTATACGGTAAATGAAGTTGGTACATTAGAACCAGAATTGGGTAAGTCCAATTTGCCGGCCCATATGAAGGGTTCAGAGCAGGAGGGGCAAATCAATCCGGGGATTAATGAGGAACTTGTGTGCCAATCCATTAACTTGGGTTCTAATGAAACATCCCAGATTATCAAAGTATATACCGGTATTATGGATAAATTGGAAGGAATTCTTTCTAAGAAATTGGAAAGAATTCTTTCTAAATCATAAATCTGCTTTTGCTTGGTCGTATGCGGATTTAAAAGGTATTCCTGCCAAAGTTTGTGAGCATCAAATTATCTTAGAGGAAGATGCTATACTAGTTCGTCAAAGACAACACCGTCTTAATCTAAAATATTCTTTCATGGTCAAGGAGGAAGTAGATAAATTATTGGACGTGGACTTCATATATCCAGTCTCGTATAGTGAATGGATTTCACCAATTGTGATAGTACCGAAGAAAAATGGGAAAATCCGTATCTGTCAGGACTTCCGTAAATTAAATGCGGCTACCAAGAAAGATTATTTTTCTTTACTTTTTACAGATAGTATACTGAACGCAGTAGCTGGGCATGAATGTTATTTCTTTTTGGACGGATTCTTGGGTTATAATCAAATAAAAATTGCAGAAGAGGACCAATTGAAGACTACTTTTACTACAGATTGGGGCACATTTGCTTATAAAGTAATGCCATTTGGATTATGTAATGCCTCGGCCACATTTCAAAGAGTAATGATGCAAGCATTTTAGGATTATTTATGATTATCAATGGAGATATTTTTAGATGATTTTTGTACATTTAGTACAACAACGAATCATTTGAAACGTCTTGATAACTGTTTGGACCAATGTGATAAATATGGGATATCTTTAAATTCTAAGAAGTGTCAATTTGGCGTACCATCAGAAAAGCTTTTGGGACATATCATTTTCGTGGCCGGTATCGCTACTGACCCAGATAAAGTTACTCGTATATTGGCTTTACCAAAGCCAGAAACAGTGTCTGGTGTTCGTGGTTTCGTAGGCCATGTCAGCTATTATAGGCAATTCATTCATTTATTTGCAGAAATATGTCAATCGTTAACGAATCTCTTAAAGAAACCGCCACCAAATGGATCTACTCCAATTTGGATTGAGAAATGTACAGTTGCGTTTGAGGAGTTAAAACAAAAATTGGTATCAACACCAGTACTTGTTGCACCTTGTTGGACAAAACCCTTTCATGTTTATGTTGATGCCTCCAATGTTGCTATTGGATCCGTGTTAAGCCAAAAAGATGAAAAGGGTTTGGATCATCCTAACTATTATGCTAGTCGACAATTTGTAGCTGTGGAACGAGATTATACTACGACTGAACGGGAAGCCTTGGACATGATCTATTTTGTCCAAAAATTTTGGCATTATTTGCTTGGTTACCCATTTGTATTTCATATCGATCATGATGCTCTTAAATATATGATTAATAAACCTCAATTGAGTGGATGCATCGCTCGGCATTTCCACCTACATATAGTGAGAAACTTAAGAAACGCTTGATTTTGAAAAGTGCTCCATATACGATGATTGGAGATGCTTTGTATAAGCAGGGGAGAGACGAAATTCTATGCCGTTGTATTTTTCAAAGTGAAGTACGTACTATATTGGAAGGATGTCATTTGGATAGTTGTGGAGGGTATTTTGCCGGTGACAACACTGCCCGCAAAGCTTTAATAGCCGGATATTGGTGGCCAATAATGTTCTCAGATGCACACCAATATGTCTGACGTTGTAATCCTTGTCAGCGTTGTCGTACTGTAAATACTTACAGTATGTAAAAATTAGTTAAAATATATTATATGTTTATGAATCTAGATGTGTGTTAGAATGGTTAGTAAGTTAAATTAAAAATGGTTGATAGAAGAAACTTTATTTTATTTTATTTTACTTATTTTAGTTATGGTATTTAAAAATTATAAGATCTAAATGTTTAGTATGAAGCCTTGAGAGAAGGTTGGGACTTAAGGATGAAAATTCAAGCTAGTAAGAGGCTAATTGGGAGGGATGAAATCAAGCCATGGTCGGATGAAGGCAAGGAATAGGGAACTTCATCCCTATTGGTCGAATACCATGCCCAATGGGCTTTGAGGAGGCTGCCCGCGACCTTAACAAGGGTTTCGGCGACTTCATAAAGAGGATTTGCAATTTCAGAGGTAGGGTTGTAAAGTTTAGGGTTTTGGGTATAGTTTGAGAGGAAATTTTAGGCGATTTGGAGTTAGGGTGAAGAAGTTATACTTGTTCAAAGTTAAAGAGTGGATTTCATACATACTGTCACTCTTTTGGGATTTCACGGAGTTATACGGAGGCTTTTGGAGATCGGACGGTGCGGTTGGAAAGGTGATTTCAAGATCTACGTCTGTTACGAAGGAATTCTTAAGTTTTGAGTTTAGACGAAGGAGATATGAAGAGTTGAAGACAGCGCATCCAATTCCAAGGCAGTAAGTAGACCGTTTTGTTGATGGTGATGGGGTTTGCCATATCTTAAGTTTTTGGACGAATTTTTGTCTAAAAATTTCCAAGAAGGTGTATTATTGTGCTAAGAAGCTATACATCAAAGTTTCATAGCATTTGGACTTTTAGATTGTGAGATATGAAGAATTTAGTACACGGGTGTTTGTAAACAAGGGTTTAAAGCTACTGCTAGGGTTTTGGCGATATCTAAAGATCGATAATGAATCAACGGTTGAAATTTGTGGTGGTAGTTGTGAAGAATATATCAGTACTTCATGAAAATTTGGAGTAGTTTTGGACGGTTGGATTAAAAGTTATGGGTTATTGAAGTTCGGAAAAACTTCCCTTCCTACGGGAGAATGAGGGTTTAGAGTATTTTGTTATGTTTTGAGAGGTTTGAGGAAATTAGGCTTGTGTATTGGGTGTAATAGCCCTATGGAGATCTCTTTTATATAAAATTGGGGGTTTTTATTATACTTGAATCTTGCTTGAGTAATTAGTGGCAGCCAGAAGCCCAGCACTTTCTTGAGGCAGATTCTCTCTACCCCGACAGCGTATTGATAGACCTACAGAAACTTCTGCCATGCCGTTGGTACCAATTTTAGCACAATCACCGTTTGAGAAATAGGATATTGATTTTGTAGGACCAATCGCACTAGCCTCGTGTAATAGACAGAAAAGATATATTTTGGTAGCGACCGATTACGTGACAAAATAGGCGGAGGCGATGGCAACAAAAACTGATAATGTCGATATCGTAGCCACGTTTTTATATGAGAGCATTATCACTCGATTTGGGTGTCCCAAAGAATTGGTTAGTGATTGTGGAACCCATTTTATTAATTCTACAATTGCGGCTTTAACAGATAAATACAAGATCAAGTATCAGAAGACAACCCAATATCACTCTCGGGCCAATGGGCAAACTAAAAAGACCAACAGTATTTTGTGTAAAATTTTAATGAAAATAGTGTCTGGTGTGCGAACGGACTGGGATACAAAATTGTTCACAGCCTTGTAGGCATATCGTACTGCGTATAAAGTGACTACCAATTCCACACCATTCCAATTGGTGTACGGGCAAGAGGCAATATTACCAATTGAATTGAAAGTTCAGAGTTTATGAATTGAATTGGAAATTCAGAGTTTATGAATTGTATTGGATGAACGTCTCGGTGACAAGGAATCCCTCCACCATCGGTTAGCACAATTAGAAAAATTGGATGAACTTAGAGCTATGGCTATTTTAAGTATGGAAGCTACATAGCACCGCCGAAAGAATTATTATGATAGTAAATTACGTCCTAAATCTTTTATGCCCAATGATTTGGTGCTTCTTTATGATAATCGCTTTCACCATTTTTTGGGAAAATTCCAAGTCCGTTGACATGGACCTTATCGATTAATTGAAGCCTTTTCTAATGGTTTAGTTCAATTGGAAGATTTTATGGGTACTCTATTTACCACCCAAGTTAATGGCAACCGTTTACGTCTTTATTTTATGTAAATCCGGGAAGGGTTTTCAAAATTGGAGGGAAGAGGGTGTACCTGTTCATGATAGCTTATCTTTAATGAAGGTGCATGATGGCTAGAAAGACGGCTGATGGTTAGTTTTGGGTCCTAATACGGACTAGTCATGCAAATCGGAAGTGACGATCTAGTACACTAGATTAAGGATTGTTGCTTTAGACCCCAAGTAAAAGGTTAGGAGCGGGGCACTTAATGGGAGTTTTGATTAGCATTCTGTTTTGAATTTGGTCATCCGAGTGTATACTTATTGGAGTGTAGAATTCTCTGCAGTCAGAGAGTAACGATTAGTCCGAGCGAGGAGTACGTAGTCAATATTATATAATGTCGATGGAAAGGTCGAAGAGAGCTCTGAACAAAGAGGAGAATGTCCGAAATGTACGAAGCAAGAGTAACTTGCAATCGTTGTCCTCAGTAGTGGTCACCAATTGGAGGCTCAAGTTCGGTAATTGAGAGCGGATAATGAAGATTTATTAGCGCAGTTGAAGATTAATCATGTGGATTTATCGGAGGAGGATGAGGACATGCCGTTAGAGCCAGACGCAGAGGAACCTCCTACGAATCCAAGAGTATCCCAATCTCAGGAGCTAGCCTCATAACAAAGTTTTACCGATTTTGTGTTTGCGAGGACGCTGCACAGTTAGGAGTAGGGCTATGTAGAATGGGTAGGAATTTTAGGATTTACAATACATAGTTTGTAGAATTAAGAATAGGCAGAAAGCCAATGAATGGCCAATTTAGAAGGCAGCATAGATAAGGGAGTTAGAAAAAGTGATTATCGTCGGTTGTGTAGCGGTTAATACCAATTGGGGTAAGTATAAATTGATTCGGACAGTAGTAATAAAGGCCAGACTGTGATAGTGCTGAGCCAAGGTAAGCTTGGTGCTACCTCTTATTAATTTTTAAGAGAAGGATATTAGATAAGTATTGAATATTATAAAGTGCAGTTCTGTGATGAAGCAATGAAAGAAAGAATTGATTTATAATGAAAGATTGAGGATGTACTGATATGCTAAAATATCAGTGGAGAAATATAAGTAGAAAATTGGAAGTGGAGAATCGGAGATGTTTTATGAAGAATGAATATGAATGTGAGGAAACTATATTACATTGAGTATTGAATTAAGGGTGATCCACGAGAGGAAGTCCGTGGAGTTTGGATTATGCAAAGTGAATTAATAGGAGTGATAGTCAATTTTGGAGTATTCCTGTGTTTGGAATATAGGATAATTATGCTATGTTCTGAGATATCGCAGTATTACATATTGTTGTCATAAAGAAGGAGAGGAGGAGAGGTAGTGAATACTTGAATTGGATTATTGTTTACGATATTTTATTGTTAACAGAGTTATTGATAGTATGAGGGAGATACTGTAACAAATTGGGATGTTTTAATGTAATCAGAAGGCAGTTAATTGGTAGAATAAGTGAGACGGACAACAACAATACATATATAAGAAAATTTTCTAAAATATGAGCTCTTTTTAAAACTTATTATTAGAAAAAAAGATGATATTAGAAATATATATTTTAGAAGTTGATAAAACCTTTTAGAACATTCTATAGGATTTTTAATTAGCAAAAGTCGATTGAAAAGCTTTTTAGTTGGTGAAAGTAGCTCAAGAAGCTTTGTAGTTAATAGAAGGAGCTTAAGAAGCCTCCAAGTTGGTAGAAGCAACTCAAGATGCTTCTTAATTTAATAGTAGCTCCTAAAAAAGCTTCCTAAACAATGATATATATTAGAGTCAAGACTAAAGAGTTCTTCAGTCTTAATAATGCATCTCTTGAAATTTTAGCTCACCTTTCTTAATTTTATTTATATACTCATCTAAATAATTCAAATTCTAATTGGTTTCTTTTTGAAATTTATTTCTAATTTAATTCTCTTCTTTTGTATTCTCATGTCTTTGACATTCATCATATATGCAACTAAGTTAGTAGCACCTTATACAAAAGTACATATTTTAAACAATCTAAGTAGCATTTTCATTGTTATTATATTTCTTCTTCTATTTGCAAGTTGAAATTGATTATAACTCAAATATAAATCATCCATAGAATAAATTGTCTTTTTTGCAAATGCTTTAATAAATTCAACTATTAAAGATTTTATACATATATTTTTAATAATTATTCCATTGATTGATTATATATCTTGGATAAATTATAATGATCCATTTTTTTTAGGCACTATAAAATAATGATTAGAATATAAAGCAAAAGAAGGCTCTAAAATCTTTATTTACATATATTTTTTTAAATAAGTTCACCAATTTAGGCAAGTGTGCCTTTGATATTGAAATTGGCTTCATGTTATGGACATGAGATCTATTCTAATAATTATTTAGTTAACATGGATAGGTAGAAGTAGATAAAAGTAAATTAATTTGATAATATCTTATAGGAAAGCTTTTTAGAAGCTTTATAGGCATAGTTTCATTTTTATTCATGTCTATAGGTGATTAATAGATTAAAAACTTGGCCAACAAGTTAGCCACGTGTTGTATATGTTGGTAGTTTGTAGAAGAAGCTAAGTATGTAGTACACATATAAGAAACTTGTCTTGCGAGTTTGATATGTATCTTGCAAATTAGACACGTATTAGAGGTCTTATAAAATGTCGCCACATAGCTCTTATATAAATAGTATAATTAAAGACAAGAGTAAAGCCTTCTTTACTCTTATCAACTCTTTTCTTGCTTCTAGTCTAATTCAAGGATCTTTATATTTTCTAGTCTTTGGCAATAGCCATTCCAATTTCTTCTTAAATACATATGTTTTCTTATTTTTATTTCATCACTTTCCTTTGACACAGATTTCACTAGCTTATGCATTTTCTTTTAATTTATATCCTTCACAAATTGAAAAAAATATACATACAATATCAAAGCTTTGTCTTTTCTTGATTAAAAGTAGATAACTTCTTTCTCTTGATAAAACATAAGCATATTAAAAGTTACAAATTATCCATATCTACAGTGATATTGTTCTTAGATTTTTTTATTTTTTTTATTTGAGTATTTTATTTAAATATTTTATTTTATATTTTTTGATTGAGAGCAAACATCTTCCTTTCTATTATATTATTATAGCAAAGCTTGTTGAAATAAAGAGCATAATGGCATAAATACAAGAACAAATGAAAGAGCTAATGCTTGTAATGCATCAACTCAATATACTACCATAAGGAGCAACAAGATTAGCATGAAGTGAAGATGTAGAGATGATTGGAACTGCTTCAATATCTATACCAAATCATACTACTTTATCTATGATGGAACATTGTTCAAGCATCAAAGAACCAAAAATTAATTTGTTTGAAAAGTTTAATGATACAAGATCTAAATTTTGAGGATTCATTAATCAAGTATAAGTGGTGATTGAACTTCAACCTCAAAGTTATCCATTTTAAGGATCATAAGTCAGGTTTATTATAACACTACTTTCAGGTTCTATTTTATCATGGTATTTATCTTTCTTTGAATGACGTGATCCAATATTGGATAATTTGAAGGCATTTTAAACAAAATTTTGACCTATGTATAGAAAACATGATACAATTTGTATTACAACTAATAAGATCCATATCTTGTAACAAAGCAATCAATTACTAATATTATATACTTCATAATTTTGACAGCTACTAACTGATATTAAGTAAGATGATGGTGCACTCATCAGCCAATTTTTCTATGGATTATAATATGAGGTAAAGAAGTTGATATTTAACTTATCTGATCCTCAAATATTGAGTCAAGCAATTGACTTTGCTATAAAGTGTGACAATTGACTTTTTGAGTTTCAATCTAAGAGTCACATAGAAGAGCCTCGATGTTATTATAATACAATAAGAACTCCAATATCTCCTTAATACATACATTCAAAAGCAAAAGACATGCAAATTGACAAGGTATGTTTTAAACCTCTTATTGAATAAAAAAAGGCTTATTGTGAAATAAGATTATAATTATATTGTAGAGAAACTAAGCACACTATTTATCATTATTCAAACAAATGATATAACCATAAAATGAGGAGTATGGCTATTAAAAAAGATAATATATCAAGAAACAAGTTTCTCTAGCTACAATAAAGACCATACAATTGAAATCTTATATAATTCCTAATAAATATCTTATTCTTTTTTTAGAATCCTCTCTTTATTTTATAATAGATATATATTTAGATCCTAAAAATCACAAAGTCTTTACCTTATTAGATTCAAGAGCCTCAATACATTTTTAAATGAAGAGCTTATTAAAAATCATAGAATATCTTTAGTACAAAATACTAAATCCATATTAGAAACATATACTTTAGAAATTCATAAAACCTTCTAGAATATTCTAGAGGTTCCTAAGTTAATGAAAGTTGATTGAAAAGCTTTTTAATTAATAAAAGTAGCTTAAAAAGCTTCATAGTTAATAGAAGGAGCTCAAAAAGCTTCCAAGTTAGTAGAAGGAGCTTGAGAAGCTTTTCACTTGGTAGAAGCTATTCAAGAAGATTCTTAATTTAATGAAAGCCATTGAAAAAACATCCTAGATAGGGATATATATGAAAGTCAAGGCTAAAGAATTCTTTAGTCTTGTCAACACATCTCTTGGAGTTCTAGCTCACCTTTCTTAGTGTTGTTTATATATTCATCTAGTTAATTCAATTTTTTGTTGCTTTGTACTTGAAACCTATTTTTAATTCAAGTCTCTTGCTCTATATTCTTGTGTCTTTGACAGCTTATATATGTAGAAGTCATAGATGGTCATCCATTATCTTCTGAAGATATTAGTCATAAAATCCTTCCTTTAAATATAACAATAGATGGTTATGATAGTTATATAATCTTTAATATAATTAAATTTCCATCTAATCTAATCATTTTAGGTTTATGATAGCTAAAAAAGTATAATCTTCAAATAGATTGGATTTCTTGTTGATTTTATTTTATTTTAGAGTATTAATAAGAATCTTATTAATCAAGTGAAAAGCCATAAGTTTAGTATAATAAAATCTATACTTGTAGGTAGAAAAGCTTTTATGTATGTAACAAAAGAAAGATCATCATTTGTTATTTATGCTACATCCATTTCTAATGATGGAAAGACTTTAAGTGACAATCTAAGTCAATATCAAGACTATCAAGATATTTTTGAAAAAAAATATATAAATATTTTTTTGGAGCATTATTTATAAAAATTGCTAAATCAATCTCAAAGAAGGAATTTTACCTCCATTTGGCCTAATCTATAATTTATCACAAAATGAGTTGGCTAAATCCAAGAAATACATTAATGAGAATTTGACAAAGAATTTTAAATGCCATTCAAAATTTCTAGTAAGAGCTCCTATCTTGTTTGTGAAGAAAAAAGATGGATCCCTGTAGATGTGTGTAGATTATTGAGAGTTCAATAAGATTACCATAATTTCAATAAAAAATAGATACCTTCTACCTTTAATATTTGAATTTTTTGATCAATTGAATTAAGCTAAGATCTATTCAAAAATAGATCTATAAAGAGCATATAACTTGGTCTCCATTAAAGAAAGAAATGAATGGAAGAGTGCATTTCAAACAAGGTATAAACACTTTGAATATAATATTATGCCTTTTGGACTAAAAAATGCACCAATTACTTTTTAACATTTCATGAATGATGTTTTTTATGAGTTTTTAAATAAATTTATTATTTATTATCTAAATAATATTTTAATCTATTCTAAAAATATAAAAAAATATGAATTATATGTTTATTATGTATTACAAAAATTTAAAAATATAGAATTGTATGCCAAGATGGAAAAGAGGTAATAAAAATATAAAAAAAATAAAAAATAAAAGAAAATAAAAATATTTAATATTTATGCTATTTTTTATAAAAAAAGGCTTCTATTTATTTTGTAGGACCATAAACAGGAGAAGATAAGATAGATTAATAAAAATACTATTATAAATATCTTAAGATCAAAATAAATGATAATTTTCAGTAAAAATTATCTAAGAAATCCTTGGAATGATACCCAAGGAAGGCCAGTTATGAACCAAGGTCAAAACTAGACCTTAAGATACAAAATTGTGTGCCTACAATAGATGGGATCTTTTTTTGTTAATCGGAAAAAAGAATTTGAGAGTAGATTCAATAGGATTTCTTTGAATATTAGTTTTAAGGATTTTGGATTTGTAATGACTTTGTGAGAGCTATACAAAATTAGGATTCTATTTGGATGAGTCTTGATATTAAGAAATAAAGTAAGTTAGCATTTTTTAGCATATTGAGAGTTTTGTAGCAGATATCTAAGTAAAAATTTGTGGATTTGTGCATATAGTTGTGTTGAAAGTTTTTTGCAAATTTAAACTTAATCTAACAATTAAATCAAAGATTATTAAAATTTAAATTAGCTAAGATCTTAGACATAAGATTTTTAGAATTAATAAAGATTTTTGTAATTTTGAGCACTTTACTAGTTAAATTGAAACAATTCTTTTTTGAACTGATAGTTAATTTAGTTTTTAATATTTTTTTAAAATTTTAGAATATATAAATGGTGCAAAAAAGAAATATTAATACTAGAATATTGACATCAAGGTTGGAAAAGGAAGGCGGCCAACACCTAAGACAATTAGGAGCTTTTCCTCCCAATTGGTAAATTTGATTTTTTTTTAAAATTTTATATGCTTGATTTTAACTAAAAGGTTAAAAAATATACAAATTTTGAAGAAGATCAACAATTAATTTGATAATTATTAAGGTTTTAAATCTATTATTGAATTGATTAGAATTTCATTAAAATTTATTAGGATATTAAGATTTTGTTAGGATTTTGTTAAGATATTAGCATTTCATTAGAATTTGATTTAGGATTTGATTTAGAATTTGATTAAAACTTGACTTAGGATTTGAGTTAGGATTTGACTAGGATTTGATTAAAGATTTGATTTAAGATTTGATTAAAATTTAATTTAAGATTTTAATTAAAATTTCATTAAGATTTGACTTAGAATTTGATTAGAATTTGACTTATAGTTATATTGGAATTTTATTAAGATTTAATTAAGATTTGATTAAGATTTACTTAAAATTTGGTTAAAATTTAATTAGAATTTATTTAGCATTATTAGATTTTTGGTTAGTTCTAATATATAAGTGTACCTTCTACAACCAAATATCCGATGCATTCTCAAACAAGATGACACGTAATACAATAATGTATTACTGTTCAAATCATATAAGACAATAGATATACAAGGAAGAAGAAAAATGCCATCACCTCCTATAGAAGTAAACAACAATAAAGAATTTGAGGTGGAAGAGGTCTTATATTCAAAGCAACATCAAAATCGTTTAGAATATCTTATATATTGGTGTAGATATGATATTAGTGAATTTATATGATAGCCATATAAGAATCTAATAAATGCATTAGTTAAAGTCAATGCGTTTTATCAATGACATCCATCAAAACCAAGATGAAAAGTCAAAAAAATCTTTGTTATAAAATAAAGCAAGTTCAATATAGATTTTATTTTATCTTAAATCATTGTTTCTTATTTTTTTGAATTTTTTAGTGCCAAAGAGATGGAGAATCAACAATTGACAAATTTAGCTCAAGATTTATCATTTGTTGACTTATTGGATAAGAGATTACGATTCTCACAATGTACAAGATGACAAAATAGAAATGAAAATCCTCAATGATATGTTCTTCTTTAAACTGATGGCAAGATATATCGTTATTGTTTGGCATGATCTTCTATCTGGAAATACATTAGATACTTGGCTGTAGAGAATTTTCTTACAACTTATTGATAAGATTCTTATAAATGATTTGTCATTAATAAAAAAGATAAATAATAAAAAGATATTACAAAATAGAAATTATATTGATAAAACTTCTTGTATTTAAATAGATTTGTATAAAAAGCTCAAATTTGTAATAAAAACCTTCAACAGCTTATTCATCCACAAGGATTTATTTCTTCTTAAATTTTAGAGTTTAATAACTCTTAATCCAATCATTTAATTTTTATAAAATTTTCTTCAAAGTGTAGGTAACATTCTTAAGCTTTACAAAAAAAAAAATCAACTATAGATTTGCTTTTGATCATCCAATATCTTAAAAATCCTAGCAGGTGCTTAAAACCCCAAAGAAACCTAAGCACTATTTTCTTTATATTTCACAAATTCAAAATCTTAATGCCATAAATTTTTTTATATAATCTTGTAATATAAATATATACACTTTTAAAAATTTTGAGTCAAAAATTTATCAAATTGCCTAAGATATAGTTTAAAAAATAACCACTAGTTAAGCATGGTCACTTATTACCCTTTGATTATAAGCATTGACTTCAACTCCCAATATCTCCTTCATTCTAGCTTAGATTTTATTAAGTTGTATATAGAAAGCATAGTTAAAAAAGAGCTCTTTTCAACCCCAATCGTCAATTCTCTATTGCTTTTTGTATGCATGAGTTATATCCAAAAGAGTGACAATAGATATAATTTTGATACCTTAACTTTGAGTGCTTATATTTCCTTCATAAAAAGTCCAAATCTCACAAATTTTGAACCAAAACCATAGCCAAAAATCCAAATTTATTGTCTCTAGCTTCTAATATTTGAATCCTTTCAAAAATAATCTTAATCCCTAATAAGCCCTGAGACAGCCCTCAGACAACCCTCAAACATTTTTAAATAATAAAAATGTTAAACAAAATGTTGATTCAATAATTTGGGATTTATGTTTTTTTTTTAAAAATAAAAATCATAAAATAAAATAAAATTTCTTTTTAAGTCTTTTTTTTAAAAAATATTTACTATCTTGAATAAAAAATTTATTTAGAGAAGAAGAAAAATATATTACAAATCCAATTTTTTTTGAAAATAAAAAAGATTTAAATTTTAATAATAATTCTTTTTCAAATATTTTATTTATAGATGAATTAAATATGGCTTTTTCGCTAACTAAAAAATATAGAAAAAATTTTGAAATAATTAAGCAGCAAAAAAAAAAAAAAATAGAGATATAAAAAAATCGGATACTCATAGATTAATTCGCTTATGTAAAATTAAAAAAACTTATCAAAAAATAAATTCTTTTATTTTTTCAGATTATTTTTATAAAATTATTTATAAAAAAAAATACAATATAAATAAATTAAATTTATTAACAAATTTAAAATTATTTACAAATTATTTTTATTTATTAGAATCTTTGATTAATAATCATTTTAATATTAAAAAATATAATAAATTTATCTTATTTCAAATTAAATATTTTGTAAATTTAAATATTAAAGCCCATTGGACATGATTTTTGGCCAATAGGAATAGAGACTTCTATCATCTATCTCTATTCATCCACATAGATGGCCTAACTATTCTTTTTCATATTAAAAATCTCTTTCTAATCTTTTTTTTTAATAAGATTTACATAATATATATTCTAAATACCAAATAAAAGAAATAAGAAAGATTTTAAGAATCACCAATGTCTAATATAGGTGACTCAAGATATATAAAAGCTATTATCTATATAAAATCAATATCAAATTTACTAAAAAAAAAAAAAAAAAAAAAAAAAAAAAATTATATAAACTTCAATAATAACCTTTTTAATGAATTCATTCTAAACTAACAACCTAATCATATTTTATAACTAATAAAAATCCACTGATATGGCTCTTATTTAGCTATATAATAAATTGTACATTAAATATATATGTATAATATTTTCACATGGTAGCCAAACCACAACATGACAATGTGTTTGGTATTATGACCATGGAAGAGACTCTTGATGTTTGGTGATATTTTTAGAGGTAAGAACTACTCCTAATGATATTCCAAATATTTTCTTTGAAGGAAGTTATGAAGGCTTCAACAATAATCAAATATTAGAGTGGTCCTTTTACTTTGGTATGGGACATTATCGATGGCTAAGAGGACCTATCAACTACCTTCGAAGGAAATAAAGATTAGAATATGTAACATATATAATTTGATATATTTTGGACTTTTTCAACATATAATGACTATTCCTCCTGGAACTTGTTTTTAGAAAGGGGAATAATATCATGGATATAAGATCTATTTTAATAATTATTTTATTAAGATGGATAGATAGATGTAGATAAAAATAAATTAATTTGATAATATCTTATAGAGAAGCTTCCTAAAAGCTTTATAGATGCGGTTTCATCTTTATTCATGTCTATAGGTGATTGGTAGATTAGAAATTTGGACAACAAGTTAGCCACGTGTCACATATATTGATAGCTTATGGAACAAGCTAAGTATGTGGCACACATATAGAAAACTTGTCTTACAAATTTGACATATGTATTGTAAATTGAACACATGTTAAAAGTCCTATAAAATGCTGCCACATAGCTCTTATATAGATAGTATATATAAAACAAAGAATGAAGTCTTCTTCACTCTTATTAACTCTTTTCTTGCTTCTAATCTAATTCAAGAGTCTTTATATTTTTTAGTCTGTAACAATAATCATTCCAATTTCTTTTTAAACACATATATTTTCTTATTTTTATTTTGTCGCTTTCCTTTGACATAGATTTCATTAGCTTATGCATCTTCTTTTAGTTCATATCCTTGACACTTCAAGTTCCAAGGGATATGTAGTATTGTAAAGATAACAATAAGAACTACAATATAAGGATCTATACATCTTATCTTATGAGGTTCAAAGGCAAATGATTTATCTTGTTTTGTAAGCAACTCTTTGAAATATATAATTTCTTTTGGCAATAAAGAACCATTAGATCTAATCTTTAATTTTTCAAAAGTCTTCTTAGTGAGTTGGTGTCTAAAACTCCTTGAATCTCTTAAATTCTTTTCTCTTAATACTTCATCCATCTATTCTTCAAAATCAATTGGCAAAAAATTCACAAAAATATTGTATTGTAAGATGACTCTAGGATGAAAGAAAAAATATATTTGAGATATACTGAGATATACTAAGATTTTATATCTGCTATTAAATTTAATTAGAATTTATTTAAGATTTGAGTAGGATTTGATTTAAAATTTGATTTTGGATTATATTAGGATTTTACTAGGACATTATTAAGATTTGATTTATACTTTATTAGAATTTGACTAAGATTGATAAAATTTTGATTAAGATTTGATTATAATTTGATTAAGATTTTAATAGGATTAACTTACGATTTGATTCAAATTAAATTAAGATTTACTTAGAAATTCTATAAGATTGGTAAGGATTTGGCTAGAATTTCTTTAAGATATTTTTATAACTTCTTTAAAGTTTCTTTAGGATTTTATAAAGATTTCTTTATGATTAAATTATGATTTTTAAAGATTTTTTTATTATTCTTTGAGAATTTAATTAAAATTATTAATGGTTCAATTAAGATTTATTTAAGAAATTTTTTAAATAATTAGGTTCTTGGTTAGTTAAAATATACAAATTAATCTTCTAGAAACAAGTGCATAATACAATTTCAATTAATACAACATGTAATACGAAACTACTCAAAATTAAAAAGGTAATTTTATATATATTATCACTTTTTGGAATATAATGCACGTATATAAAAAACAAAAAAGTATTGGCAATTAAATTTGGAAAGAGAAAACTAACTGCCGACACCATATATGGAAGTACATAATGTACATAAAATAATACATAAAGTACCTAGTGCTTCCCAAAAGTTGAATTTCCGAGGGTTATATCGGGTAAGCTAGGGCCGGTCCCGGCCCGGCCCGGCCCGGCCGCGCCAAAGGCAACGGAGACAACGCCTGGAGTTTGCATCGAGGCCGTGGCGATGGCGCATCCAATTGTGCCTTGCGGCGGCGAGGAGCTTTCGTGTTCGTTATCGTGCAAAGCTCGTCGACGAAGTGAGTCGCCAGGGGATACGCAGCGAGCGTTCATCGTGTGGAGTGGGATTACAGAGGGCAGCGACAGATCGTCCCCGTAGGCTGCCGAGTGCCGATAGCGGCAATGGATGCGTTTGCGGCGCCCAACGCTACGGTCGCCAGCGCCGTGGGCGTGTCGGTGTTGGGCGACAATGTGGTGCAGGTCGGAGTTTTCGGGGCGACAATGTGGTGCAGGTCGGTGTTTCGGGGCGACATGAACTGAACCGTGGTAGCTTTTCCGTCCCAAGGTCGGGAGACTAGTCCTACACCCCACAATAGCAGCATTGGTCACAGAGTCCTGCACGTTGCCGGGGGTGTGTGTGTTTGTGTGTGCGCGCGTTAAAGTGGTGCAGCGTGCTGGTGGCATGATGGAGAATGCTCATGAGAAAAATAAAGCAAAGCAAGCGCTCACTCCCGACCGCAAGCTTCTCGTTGAGCCAGGATTGTGGACAGATGGGCGGAGGATTCGCCCTCTGAGATGAACAGTTGCATTGCATGCAAGTCGGCGCGGCCCCAGGCCGGATCGAGAAATACGGCCGTGAAGCACGTCGATGCGACAGGTTGAGGCGAAACGAAGCCAGTTTTAGTTAAATGAGAGATATGAACATGAATCGGACGGTTGCAGGCTCTGCATGTGAGCTCACGGCAACACTATCCTCCTCGAGCAGATTTCGCCTGGCCCTGCTGCCGAATGCTATCCCGAGGCCGCAGGGCCCTCCGCCGAGCTTCCCATTGCTCTCTCGCAGCACTCAATAGGGGAAGGTGTGACGTCCGCAGCGGAAGCCCCGGAGATCTGTGCGACCACACTTCTTGGGCAGCTGCAACCCATTCTTCACCATCTGGGCGGGGAAGGAGCTCGACTTCAGCTGGTTGCACATGCAATTCTTGTCCACGCTCTTGTCCACGGCGCAGCACTGCCCGGTGGGCGGCGTTGGGCGAGTTCCCTGAATAGCTCGCAGGCAGGGGTACAGTGCGTTGGGGTTGCACACCCCTGCAGCGCTGGATTCGGCCACCATAGCTATCACCACCAGCAAACAAATGCTCAGAGCTGCAGCACGGCGCTTCGATCCTGCCATTGTCGCGGAACAGCACTCTGAACCCCCGCTACGGCTGAATTCGGCAGAGACTTGCGGCGACGACGAACTGTTGAGACGCAAAGTGAACACCTTGAGGATGATCTGGAAAGAAGCGGGACACCCGTCTTATGTACCCTCGCCTTGCTGGAAGGGCCGCCAGCCCGTCGCACACTGCGCCAAATCGAGTCATCAAGCCATCTCTGACAGGTCGCTGCGTTCTAGCTACACCAAACCAAACCAAACCAAACCGTACGTGAGATTTCGGAATCCGCTGCCGAGGACTGTGGAATGCGGCGCCATCGCGGTTCAGAATCAAGCGAGGCGTTGACTTTTGAGGCGGTGGGTGTTAGGAATAAATCCTTCCCAAACTTCCATGGTAGAATGCATGTGACCGAACCACGGCTGTGCACTCGAGTCAACGCATGTGCCCTCCGGGATTACTCCACCGATCCTCCGCATGCCCAAGCTGCTCGATTCTGATCGATTCTACTTCACAGCCTCTTCGGCAGCGCCAAGACCTCGGCAGCCACGGCCGGGAGCACGCGTGTGCTCGCTGTGCGGTGTTGGCCGTGGCGTTGCGCACTCTAAGCGTAGCTGGGGTGGGCAACGCCACAGCTCTCATGGCCCGCCTCGGGGCGATATCAGGGAGGTCGCCCACCTGTGGACAAGAACTGCGCGTGCACTCAGCGGGTGTCGTCCCCATTCGGACTCCGCAAAACGTGCTGCCGATACCTCAACTCAGCAATCATGCACATTCTGCAACAAATTCAAATACCCCAAACATGTTTCCATGATCACTGATTGCCAGTGCCGGCGTAATGCACTTGCATTATTCAATGCATTTTATTGTGTGACATATATCCTATTGTTTATGAGTTTTTTTTGATCATGTAATTTTTATTTATTTGGACCTGATTGCATTTTGATATTTATTTGTTTATTTATTTTGATTTTATTTACTTTTGTTTTTGGTTTGAGTTTTGTATCCACCACAATATAGTTGTAAGAAATGAATCTTCTAAAAATGACTATCCTTCATTTTTTTTTAATGATATGAGGTGGAGTGTTTTTTCAAATTGTAAATTCCATTATTGTATTGGCATTGCCATGACCATTGTATTGTATGGTATTGTTTTGTTTTGTTATTTTGTTTATGTACTAGTTGTTTTTATCTTGTTGTGTGGAGGTTGCTTAACAAAGCACATTCCCATAGAATGGCTTAAGTTTAGTTCAATCAAAACCAACTATTCTATAAGGTTGAAATTCATTGAGGATTGTGTTGTGCCTACGTTGATCAACCACAAAAAATTGGCCTTTGATTAAAAACACAAGATATTTCACCCCAACTTGGATTGGTTACAATTTGGCCACAAGACAATTTTGAAGCATTTTTTTAAAATATTTTTAGTTTATTATTATTATTATTTATGATTTTTAATCTAAGTGATATGTAATAGTGTTATTTGACCTTCACCTTGCATGGAATGCACCACTTTACATTATGGTCAAACATGACACATCTATAACAAACTCATGTTGTAAAGTGGAAGCACTTGATTTTCTTCTATTTGGGAACTTATTTCCTTTTGGACATATTGCATCATCATATGAGCTTGCCACTTCTTTGAGAAGTTTTGGAAATACAAACAATGCATAAAACTTACAAACCATAAAACCTTACCATCATTATCATTAGTTTATTTATTCATTTATTTTTGCATTGAAGTTTATTCACACCCATCTTAAATGCCACACCCATTTGGATGTACAAGTTCTACACATGGGTGCAACAAATACTCAATGTGCTTTGTCCTCATGCTATGCATTTTGTGATCTTTTACATCTTTAGTATTCCAGCAACCATTGTTTTCACACTACAACAATAAATTCTAGCCTAAAAAGTTGCGAATCCAGTTGACAAATCTTTGGCATCTTTGATCCAGCAATTGTCATCAATTGTTTAGTATTTAATAATATTAGCTTCACCCCAAACCAAAGCAATAACGTGGATCGGAATGAATTGAATGATCCTCAAAACAATTGCTTATTTTTGCGCTAATCACAGCTTACACATTAAAAGTAATAATAATAATAATAATAATACATAAAGTAGTGATTAATTTCCAAATCCCTCGTGTAAGTAATCCCAATTTGAATTTCGAGGTTATATCAGATAGGGCCGGTCCCAGCCGGTCCCCCAGCCAGCCCGGCTCCGCGCCAAAGGCAACGGTGACAACGCCTGGAGTTTGCATCGAGGCCGTGGCGATGGCGCATCCAATTGTGCCTTGCGGCGGCGAGGAGCTTTCGTGTTCGTTATCGTGCAAAGCTCGTCGACGAAGTGAGTCGCCAGGGGATACGCAGCGAGCGTTCATCGTGTGGAGTGGGATTACAGAGGGCAGCGACAGATCGTCCCCGTAGGCTGCCGAGTGCCGATAGCGGCAATGGATGCGTTTGCGGCGCCCAACGCTACGGTCGCCTGCGCCGTGGGCGTGTCGGTGTTGGGCGACAATGTGGTGCAGGTCGGAGTTTTCGGGGCGACAATGTGGTGCAGGTCGGTGTTTCGGGGCGACATGAACTGAACCGTGGTAGCTTTTCCGTCCCAAGGTCGGGAGACTAGTCCTACACCCCACAATAGCAGCATTGGTCACAGAGTCCTGCACGTTGCCGGGGGTGTGTGTGTTTGTGTGTGCGCGCGTTAAAGTGGTGCAGCGTGCTGGTGGCATGATGGAGAATGCTCATGAGAAAAATAAAGCAAAGCATGCGCTCACTCCCGACCGCTAGCTTCTCGTTGAGCCAGGATTGTGGACAGATGGGCGGAGGATTCGCCCTCTGAGATGAACAGTTGCATTGCATGCCAAGGCAGCCCCAGGCGGATCGAGCAGTGAGGCCGTGGAAGCACGTCAATGCGACAGGTTGAGGCGAAACGAGGCGGGGTGTGGATTAAATAAGAGATATGAACATGAATCGGACGACGGTTGCCCAGGCTCACATGTGAAGCTCACAACAACAACACACACTATCCTCCTCCGAGCAAGATTTTCGCCTGGCCCTGCTGCCGAATGCTATCCCGAGGCCGCAGGGCCCTCCGCCGAGCTTCCCATTGCTCTCTCGCAGCACTCAATAGGGGAAGGTGTAACGTCCGCAGCGGAAGCCCCGGAGATCTGTGCGACCACACTTCTTGGGCAGCTGCAACCCATTCTTCACCATCTGGGCGGGGAAGGGGCTCGACTTCAGCTGGTTGCACATGCAATTCTTGTCCACGCTCTTGACCACGGCGCAGCACTGCCCGGTGGGCGGCGTTGGGCGAGTTCCCTGAATAGCTCGCAGGCAGGGGTACAGTGCGTTGGGGTTGCACACCCCTGCAGCGCTGGATTCGGCCACCATAGCTATCACCACCAGCAAACAAATGCTCAGAGCTGCAGCACGGCGCTTCGATCCTGCCATTGTCGCGGAACAGCACTCTGAACCCCCGCTACGGCTGAATTCGGCAGAGACTTGCGGCGACGACGAACTGTTGAGACGCAAAGTGGAGCTGCTGAGGATGATCTGGAAGAAGCAGGACACCCGTCTTATGTACCCCTCGCCCATAGCGGAAGAAGACCATAGCCCGTCGGCACACTGCGCCAAATCGAGTCATCAAGCCATCTCTGACAGGTCGCTGCGTTCTAGCTACACCAAACCAAACCAAACCAAACCGTACGTGAGATTTCGGAAACCGCTGCCGAGGACTGTGGAATGCGGCGCCATCGCGGTTCAGAATCAAGCGAGGCGTTGACTTTTGAGGCGGTGGGTGTTAGGAATAAATCCTTCCCAAACTTCCATGGTAGAATGCATGTGACCGAACCACGGCTGTGCACTCGAGTCAACGCATGTGCCCTCCGGGATTACTCCACCGATCCTCCGCATGCCCAAGCTGCTCGATTCTGATCGATTCTACTTCACAGCCTCTTCGGCAGCGCCAAGACCTCGGCAGCCACGGCCAGGAGCACGCGTGTGCTCACTGTGCGGTATTGGCCGTGGCGTTGCACTCTAAGCGTAGCTGGAGTGGGCAACGCCACAGCTCTCATGGCCCGCCTCGGGGCGATAACAGGGAGGTCGCCCACCTGTGGACAAGAACTGCGCGTGCACTCAGCGGGAGTCGTCCCCATTCGGACTCCGCAAATCTTGTGCTATGATACCTCAACTCAACAATCATGCACAATAGACGTGAATGCGAAACCCAAAACATGTTTCTCAAAAAACATTGGAGATGAGTTGCAAGCAATGTAGCACTTGCATTATTCAATGCATTTTTGTGTGTGACATATATCCTATTTATTTATGAGTTTTTTTTTGTGATCATGTAGTTTTTATTTATTTGGATATGATTTTTGTTTTTTTAAATATTTATTTGTTTATTTATTTTGATTTTATTTTCTTTTGTTTTTGGTTTGAGTTTTGTAT